>WTSP01003624.1:15232-31649 GCA_025331215.1 Actenoides lindsayi
CAGAGAAGGAGACTCCACAACCTCTCTGGGCAGCCTGGGCCAGGCTCTGTCACTCTCACAGGGAAGAAGTTTTTCCTTGTGTTGAGGTGGAACTTCCTGTGTTTCAGTTTGTGTAGAAAAATTTTGGATTACCAAAGTATTTCACATTTCCTTTAAATGAGACAAAAATCCTTTGATGATCCATTATTTCAAAGCTTTACCATACCTCAAATTCATCTTTTTTTTCTTCCTCTCACCCCAAAGCTTCCATACATGCCAATGTTTAGAGAAGATGAGAATATATCAAAGCAGAATTAATTTACACAATGACTTACCAGGCATAATAATCTCAGGAAACCCCATTTTTCGAGCCACGGCTGTTGATCTGTCCACCAAGTGTGGAAACTCTTTCCTTATCTGATGAATATCTCCTGGAAGAAGTTTCAAAGTCACCCACAAACCTGTTGTGTAAAAACCAAAAATTACTAAATTAGCAGGGTTGTGTTTTTTTTCTAGTTACTAAGGATTTCTTTTCTTAATTCTGAAAAGTAAGAACATACACCAAGGTAACTGCTTTTCATTTACAAAAAAATATGCTTCACAAAATATTTTAAAAGTCATAAAAATCCCCTTGCTTCAAGCAGAAACATGAGTAATGCACATCTAAGCAATGTCTCATTATATCAGACTTCCTAGAAAAAAAATATATATGAAATCCTCACCTGGGAGCTAATAAAAAACCTGGGAAACTAGAATTCTGTGCAAGGTAAGGACTGAAGCCTTTGCACCGTGCACTTTGCAGCAATACTATCTAGAAGGTGGTCTTGGCAGGGAGGAGTTAGGCAGGTGTTCAAAACTAGAGGCATGTAGCTTCCCTTACAGGGGCTTAAAGCCCAAAATATTACTTGTGGTCTACAAATTTGACTACAAGAGGTCTCCATTCAGAAGAAAAACAGGTTAGCAAAGACCATCCAACAGATGGGAAGGAGGAAACGCTTGGTTCTCAGCAGGACCTGCTCCTCCTCACAGAACTGAGCTTATCACTCAAGACTTCCATAAAGGGTCTTGTGGAAATACAGGTATGAAGCATCTGTCCTTTGAACTCTCAAGTTCCTTCTAATAAATTTATCTTCCTCAGGAAGAAAGAGAAGCAACGACACTGATTTGAATGCAAAAAACTATTACAACCAACTTCTAGATGCCAACAAAGACAGCACCAACAGCAGATACCTACCCTGAATTGATTCATCACCACCAACCCCCCCCAATAAGCTGGTTTTACTGCACTGACCACAAAGCAATCTAGAGCATCAGCTTTACACAGTTGATATTTTTCTCTTCAGCAGCAGAAGAAGCAACTGGAAAGCCACTGCCTGCCAACTAACATCAGGCACATTTGTTATAGCAAAATGATAGATACCAAAAAAAAAAATAAAAGAAAAAGAACCACCCCAAAGAAGTCTTACACTTGGTAAAGTGGCAATCAAGTTCAAGTTTAAGCATGAAATAAATTCCAAGCAGCAATTTGTGGAAGAAAATCCTAAAATTAAAATCTGTGGCAAATACCCCCAAAAAACCATTCATCTGTGACTCAAATTGTGGGTTATCCCGTTACACACACAATTAACTATACATTCATTTTGTATACATTTGGCAGCTAGCTTTCTTTTCTCTTAGAACCTCTTCTAAAAGGCTGAATGCTGCCTTTTTGCCAGGGATGGTTCTAGCAGCAACCATTTAATCCACCAGTAACCGTACGTACACCGACTGGCTAATCACCAACTCAATCCTTTTCTGTTTGCTTGGGTGCCTTTCTCAGGGCAAGGATCTGAAATGAATCAAAGCAGCTGAAGAGTTTCTTCCTTTCTGATACACACTGGCCACAGGTGGAAACGGTGGGGAAAAGCAGATTTCAGTTTTTCTCTTTAGAGAGTGAATCGTTCTTTAAAAGTGTTTATTTAGGTTTTTATTTGATGTTAATTAGTAAAAACTAGCAAAAAAAAAAAGTATCATTTTCCTTGTGGGTATTGTTCAGATATATCCCTATTAAGAAAATAGATATTCAGGTAATAAAAACTCCACACTGGCCTCGTAACATCATATTTATCCAGACTCCCCCAAAAAACCACCAAAGGCAGAACAACTGAGCCATCTCACAGTTCACTTTTTAACTGGCAGGCATATTGTGATCACCAAGTGTTTACCCACACACAGCAAATAAAGCTCAAAACCAGTTCAGCCTTCGGAAGCTAACTCAGCTTCACCTCAGCAGAGCCCACGCTGAGTTAGGAGTGGTGATGGGAGCAGCCCCCAAGGGAAGGGGTGAGCTGGGCTGCCTTGCTCTGCCTCTGTCCTCACCACCGCCGAGCTCCGGTGGGTACTGTGCTGCCGGGAGCAACGCCCTGGTCTTCTTCAGAGGGAGCCATGTGAAAAAAGGCAGTGATGGAAGGGGAGGGAGAGAATATTCCTTCCTTCAACAGGAGGAGGCCCAAGCCCACAGCTCAAGGGTGTGAGAGCTGACTCCCCCGAGTCATCGTTTCCAGGACAGAACTCTAAAGATGCCCCAATGATGTGCAACGCAGAGAAATGCGCTTAAAGTTAACAAGGGGCTGAGGGGAGCAGCAGAACAAGCCCCAGAGGATGGGGAAGAGGGGGAGCAAACCACGAGAACACATTTTCCCTTCTCAAACAGCAGTGAGCAAATGCAGGTGACGTTATTCCCCCTTTGATTCCAGCATGAAAATCACCACACCTTGCAAAGGAAGCGACGCGCAGTTGTAGGTGTATCTATAGTCTGTAGGTGTATCTGTAGTTAGTAGGTGTAGATAAAGAGCGGTACATACCCTGCCCCTTGTGGTTAACTTCTTTAGCAGCAATCACTTTGTTTATAACAGTCTGAAGGAAATCATTCTCCCCTGCCACCCTGGGTGAAAAACGGGATGATATGTTCAGCTGCTTGTGTCGAATGGCGTCATCCAACGCTAGCCTGGAGGATGCACATGACGACCAACACCAGGAAACAAAGGGTCACAGAAAACCAGAAGTCACAGTAACAAGGGAACACAAAAGATCATATCATAGTTGTGACAAAGAGTATTTATTAGTCAACGCAAGACAAAGGACAGGAAAGGTGACAAGAAAGACAGAGGAAGATCATTAATCAGAAGGCCGCTGATCTACCGCAGAGAAGTCCAGCACACTCGCGTTGTTACTTCTCCCTTCAGGGACATGCACAGGCCCCAGTAACACACTGGGAGGGCAGGAGGGATGGTTCCCACCTGATCATCCCCTACGAAGCACTAAACACCCAAGACAAGGCAAGTTTTCTCTTTAATATCTACAGCAGACCAGCCCTGCAACACCTCCAGGGTCACCTCTGTCAGTCTATAGGTTAAGCAGCAGTGCATGTGGTCTGAAGGAAAAGCTCCCGTGACCCTCACAGAAACAGCACAGGAGAAAAAGCAGATAATCCAAACAATGTGTTAAACTTGATCAATAAATGAAAAGATGGGACCTATAAATAAACAGCAGCATTAAGTGTCATTTCAGTCATCTCGCCAAGTGCTTTTGACAGCCATTGAGTCGTTGGCTAGTGAATGACTACAGAGAAACAAAGATATGAGAACAGAATTGCGTGTGGTACAACAGAAGCAAAGAGTGGAATGAGAAGAAAAAAAGTGTGTCTCATATATACAGCCTAAATCTACGTTGAAAATAACGACAGTAGCATTGATCACGTGTTCTCCTATTATTCATATTCTCTGGAATATGCTTTTTCAGAAGGACCTTTTAATTTGGTAAGGGAAACAAATAAATCACATTGTACATCTCTTCAAAAAGCTGATTTCTATATACAGAAAAAAAAAATAAATCAGTGTTAATGGAGCAGAAAACTAGATGTTCCATTAGCATCCACTTTGATACATAAAGATTCATTTTCATTGCAGACTTCCACGCTCGCTAAAAAAATAAGCTTGCTGTTGTTTACCACACAATAAATATATCACAAATGCATTCTTCCCTAAAAACTCCCTGTTTGCCTTGAAAAGTGGAACTGTACCTCTGATTTTCCCCATTCCTGCCCCCTACACCACTCCAGGGATATGAAAGCCTTCCAGCCATGAGTTGTGTACCAGCTTGGCTCCCAGACCCCACAATCCTCCCAGCAGCCCTACACTGCAAACCCCAAGGGCTGCCTGAACTACATCTATTTTCCAAACTGAAGTTAATTTGAGATTACATGACTTCAAGCCTGTTTTGGGTTGGTTTTTTTAATATTATTAAAAACCCTCTGAATATCCATTAGTACTTTAATCAAGGAAATTAGCTGACGTAGCTCAGCTTTGCCTTTTTGAACAGATGGCCATCTAACATTTCACACAATGGGAAAACTCAGCATTCATATTTTATGCCCATTGATTTGACTTACCCTTTCTATCTTTCCCCCTTCACGGAATAAGAAAAAAGCCTCTATGAACTACGGATGGAATACAGAATTTGTCACACGTTCTCTCTTGTTAATCAGCTTTTACTTCTAAAAGCCCTTTTTCAGCACACATTTATATATTCAGGCTATGAAAACCCTGCTTCTTAATATGACTGTGGCTTGAAGTCAAAACTGATCTTTGATATTACATTAAATTCATCAATGTCTGCACTTTAAAAGATGCCAAATCTCTGTCTGCTATGAATTAGTGTAAAATAGTAAACTCCATGGCAGCAACCTCAGAGACACTCTGGAAAGGTTTGCAGTTTGAGATGACTAGGAGAATCATAATCTCAGAATGTTTTGGGTTGGAAGAACCTTAAAGGTCATCCAGTCCAAGCCCTCTGCAGGGAGCAGGGACATCTGCAACTAGAGCAGGTTGCTCAGAGCCCCAGCCAACCTCACCTGGAACAGTTCCAGAGATGAGGAATGAACCAGCTCTCTGGGCAACCCATGTCAAAAATTTCTCCTTTCTATGTAGTCTAAATCTCCCTGGTTTAGTTTAAATTCAGCATCCCTTGTCCTGTCACAACAGGCCCTGCTAAATGTCTGTCTCCATCTTTCTGACAGGTCCCTGGAAGTACTGAAAGGCCACCAGAAGGTCTCCCTGGAGCCTTCTCCAGGCTGAACCCCCCCCAGCTCTCTCAACCTTTGTAAGCAGCTTGATTCTGTGAGCCAGCTATCACAGCTCTGCGCAGACAACACAACACATCCTCTCCCCTACCACCTAAGCAAAATACTTCAGGTTTCTGTTCAAATTCTCACAAGATAAAGTTGAATTTTGAGAAGATATTGCAGGAGGTCTATCAAGTCCTCCTTCATGTTCTCAACTTCTGTACATACTCCAACTACCACGGCCCCTACTATGAAATTACATCTGCTACCAAGAAAAAGATAAAATTTTCTTGTTTCCTTAATTTCACAGAAGTCATCTGCAGTGGATGCTGGTAACACTGCTGGTCTTTATCCAGTTCAGGCAGGGCTAAACCAGCAACGTACTTATTTTAAGCACTTCACTTCTTACACATCATCACCGACATCTCTAACCAAAAACCAGACTGCAGAACTGGGAATGCATGCTTTAAACCCAATACTTGCAAAAGAAATACAAGTTTCTGAGGCCATCACTATTTTAACTCATGGGAAATTATCAATGAGAAATATTAGTACGTAAACCTAAGATAAAATAACCCACTGAGATAAATTAACTTCAAAATATTCACACAACACATCATCCTATCAAAAGCTTAAAATGTTTGGGCTTTCGTTTTAAATGAAATCTTAATTATTTAATTATAGCAATAAAAAATTAATTGTAAGAATAAAAAATGATTAAAAATTTAAATTAAAATCTTAATTCTTTCACTTCTGCTTACTCTTTAAACTATTCCCTACTTACGGTTGAAATGGTATGAAGTGCTGCTTGTCCTCATCATCAACTTTTCCATTAATTATGTCAGTAACGTCCATTACTGCAAACAAAACCAAAGTGTCCTGAATTAAGTGATCAAGGCAGGAAGAAAGGTGCTGAGGGAACACCCTGGGGGACTGGAAGCAACAGTGACTGAAGAGGGATGGGGTTATCAACTGCACCATTTCAGACTTTCCCTACAGCATAACACCAGGTGGTAAATAACCTTTAGCATCTCTAGCTAACACAAGTCTGGGCAACTACAATAAACTCTACAACAATCAGTCTGATGAAATTTGGAAAAGTTTTGAGTTTAGAATCACAGAAGTGTTAAGGCTGAAGAGACCTTTAACATCTCTGAGGCTAACTGTTGACCTAACACTATCCACTTCACCACTAACCCATGTCCCTCAGCAGCACATCTCCACACCTTTGAAACCCCTCCGGGGATCACAGGGACTCCACCACTGTCCTGGGCAGCCTGGGACAGCCCTGGATAACCCTTGCAGGGAAGGAATTGTTCCTACTATCCAACTAAACCTCCCCTGGTGCAACTTGAGGCCATTTTTTCTTGTCCTACTACATGTTCCTTGGGAGGAGAGACCACCCCAAGTGGCTCCAACCTCCTGTCAGGGAGTTGCAGAGAGGGAGGAGGTCTCCCCTGAGCCTCCTTTTCTCCAGGCTTAACCACCCCAGGTCCCTCAGCCCCTCCCTCACAAGCTTCACCAGCTTTCTTGCCCTTCTCTCAACCCACTCCAGCACCTCAATGAATGTCTTGTATTGAGGTGCCTAAAACTGAAGACACTACTCGAGCTTACACAACCCTAAGGTGATATTCACACTCTCAACTTCCTACTGAAACATAGATACTGATAGAGGCAGGTATAGCACACACAGAGAGTTACCTGCTACTCCAAAAGGTCGCCGTAGCCCCGAGGTCAGTTTTCTCGTGTTGTTGTCCCTCAGCTCCATTCTGCCCACTCGCACAATCTGACAGACGAAACTGATCTTCTCTCTCTTCAGGTCTTTGCTGCCCAGGTCCTAGAGATAGTCACTTCTTAGATTATTTAATACCAATTGAACTTCAAAAGTTCCATTTTGGTCAGCAGAAGGTTTGCTGCTCAGAATTTGCCCTTCTCCTGAAAGCCTCCAACCTGAGAGTAAGCTTTTCTCAGAGTGAAGGACCTTTTGTAGCAACACTTCAACACCTTATCTGGACTTGTATGTAAATTAATCACTTAGGAGGCAAAATCATTTCTAGGAAGTTAAAACTTCCAAGGGCAACCTGCATCTAGGTGATTACAGCCCTCAGTTGTTCATGAGCTACGAAACAGGGGTTTGAATAGGGGCTGGCTGAAGGAAGCGTGCACACTTACGGTGAATACTGCTCGAAGGTTATGCAATCTGTCTATATCTTTGGGGAGTCCACAGCTTGACCACCTCACCAAGTAGTTTTCACTGAAAGAACAATAATTTGAGGACTGTTTCAATGCCTTCTTGATAAGATCAACTTCAGAATTTACAGAACACTCTTAAATCAAATCTACTTATCCTAAATAAATATTTACACAGCACAGTGCTGGTATTTCCCTCTGTGTACATCATTTAGAAAAAGAATGCAACTCCTCAGCAACAAAGTGTAAAAATTCCTTTAAGGAAGCAGGGGATGGAGAAATCAAACTCTTAGGTTGGTAGGTTATGTGCAAGGGTCCAGAGCCTTGCACGTTTGTTCACGTCTCTAACCCCAGGCACAGCGCGATGAGGAACAGCACGACCCCAAAACCTACCCAAGGTGAAGGGACTTGCCTGATGCTGTGCTGAACAAGACAATAAAGTGTCACTGCTCTGCTGCTTCCACAGATGACCCTGTCCTATGCCTTACACAGAAATCTGATTTTCCTAACCCCTCATCCTGCAGAATTACCTCATTACTTTACTCGAGTAAGCAGAGACTAGGGAGTACACTCAGGAGTTCACTAACCTGATAAATTTTGATTCCAGTGGATCATACAGAGACATCAGGACTTCAGCATCTTCTCCTATTTTACAGACTACATTTTTTAAATTTACAAACAAAGCAAACGAAGGAGTGGCAGCAAACTTGGCTTGTCTGTTGATATCGATATTTTGTTTCTGGGACTGCAATTCAAGAACAGAAGAAAAGCTTCATTTAGCCTAATGAATCACCAACTGCTATAAAACTTCCTCAAAACCCTTTCAAGACAGCTCTCAAAAGAGAGCTAAACAAATGGAGGAGAAAAAAATAAGAGACTTGAATATACCTGACCAAAAAAATGAAGGTTGTTTCTTACTTTGATGTTTTACTGATGGGTACAGAGGGCTAAAGCAAGGCAGGAGAGAAAATAATGCCTTTTCTACAGGTTACCCACCCCTTGGACTTCAGTGCCCATGAACTTTCCTCAAACTACTTGATCTTGGCAGAAAGAAGGAATGCATATGGGACAAAAAGGAAACTGGCTGAGGCAGGGACAAAGAAAGAGCTTTGGATACAAAAGATTTCATAGTTTAAATTGGTGTGTTTTCACACCAAGCTCGGCAAGGGCTGCAGGTGTGTGTACTGCCCACAACTCAACAGGACACAGGAACTCGTCAAGCTGCACCAATGAACTCCTGAGCAGCTCCTCAGCAAGACCACACTCCACGAGCTCCTGCTGACATGGGCAGGAGCCCTCACACCAGAAGCCTTCTTCCTCTTGAAAAAAATATAAGGGTTTGAATAGCAAAGAAGCTGGTAATGCAAGTCTGAGAATATCTTTGGATTTGCCCCTTCTGTTTCAGCAAGCAAATTTTCAGGACTGGCATGCAAAAAAAAAACCCATATGAATATAATTCTCAAAAATAAACTCAAGACAACCTAACATACAAACCTGCTACATGGGCATCTCTGATATTAATCTACAACTGCAGTCAACTTATTGATACAGATCCTAACCATGAGTTCTAAGCACTTCAAAAGATGGAGACAACTAAACAGCCCAAGACATCACAAGTTCTCCCAAAATGTTGAAGCCTGATAGCTCCTCAAAAATGTACCAAATTCATTACCAATCACAGGCACCTAGTTAGTTTACAGTCATGTTTCAAAGGGAAGAGCAACAGTGCACAGTATATCTTACTTTTTCCTCCTGTAGCCTCTCTTCAACTTGCTTGGAAGCTATTTCATGTGCTCTGAAAAGGCTGATCGTGCTGGTCTGCTCTGGGTCCAAAATATTGCCATCTTCATCTCTAACGACCAGATCTAAATCTAGAATTCTAAACAAAACAAAAAAAAAAGGGATAAAGAAGTGTTTATGTATTAACAGTGCTCAAATAAATGCTTAAAAAAACCCCACCTGCCAAGCGTTTAACACTGAAGTCACGAACACCTGACATAAGATAGGCAAAAAAAAATAATTATTTGATACATGATAAAACAATTTCACATGTCACCAACCCCAGAGATAATCATCCCTGGCTGGAAGTCGCTTTTTCCCACAGCACAGAAAGAATCAATGTAAATGAAATAGCAGAACAGCTGGGGAAGTAATTTCTTAAACAACTTAATTTGCAACAGATTTGGTCTCCTCCTCCCATTCTTCCAACAGTTTGAACAAAACAACCACTCCAGTCACAGCACACCCACACTGGGCAGTCCATTTCATCCCAGTCCACGTTCTCCGCCGAAACAGGAGTGCTCATGTTTCAGCAAAAGCCTGGGAGATACAAGAAGGCACAAGTTGTTTCCCTTTATTTAAAGCAGAAGCCAGATTTCTGTCAGCGGGGTGTTAACATCCACAATTACCTTCTGCAGAGAGGAAGGTTTCTGACATAATTAAATCCAGTATTAGGACAGACCTTTCACGTTTTTCCATGTTAGTGAAGTGCTGGCAGCAGGAGCAAGGATTAACAAAATAGAGTCAGGTCTAGACTGACCCCCATTTCTCCCCTGTCTTCCCTAAGACTGACCTCATCACTTCTGTTCCAATACATATATAGTCCCTATTTTCTTCTTTTAACTCTGTAGCTACCTCTCATGATGGAGCTGCTGTAACTTTGTCTTTGAATTAGGTTTGATCAATGAGCTTAAATCAAACTTGCAGCATCCAAAAAGCCACGTAGAGGTTTGGGATTTATCTGCAATTAAGTCCCCATTGGACATGATCCACAATGACTTGAGGAGAACAGGAGCTGTGGCAGACAGACGTGTTTCGGGCACTTAGAGGATCACTCCTTGCCCCTCCCTGACAAAAGGGAAACCTGAAGGTGTTAAACAAGCCTTGAGCAGGGTCAACACACAAACCCCTCCAATTAATTGCACTAAATTAATTCAAAGGAGGAGGATCATCACTCAGGTTGCAGCAGCTCATTCAGAGACACCTCCTAAGATCTACACTGTACCTGGACCTAGTCACCACGAAACTCTTAAGCTACCCTGGAATACCAAGCTCCCAGATACCAGAATACCAGATAAATTTTCTGGTGAGAAAACAGTTTCGTCACTGAAACCAAACAGAAAATCAGCCCAAATTGCCTTGCTCCTCCCTAAATAGCAACACTCATCTTGCTCCTCCTACTACTGTTTCCTGGAGAGCAGCTGGAGCAGGAGATCCACCCACTGACCACTTGTATCATAACTATCAGCCCTGGAAGAACAAAAGCAGAGTCTTACCATAGGAGACACCCACCTGGACCAGAGGGAAAGGTAACTCAAACTCAGAGTTAAAACTAATCCCTCAGCCTACTACACACCACCAGGACAAGAACATTTGCATAGGCTGTCAATTGGAGAGAAGCAAGCACTTCTTTGATTTAATGTTTTTGTTCTACCCTTTAACTTGCTTGGAAAAGTATTGCAAGTTTTTCCTAAGTGTCCTAGTTAGATTATTTTTTTTTTTTGCAACTGAACATAAAGGTGTTTGCACAACAAAATTACCTGACCCCATTTCAGCAAGGTATTAAAAATCCAAATTCAAAACAACAGGACTGCCTCAGTTATTTTGTCAACAAGCAGTAGAATCGTAGCCTTCATTTACAGCAAAATCTTACTTACAAATCAGCATTTCACAAAACAGGACAAGTTAAGATCAGATAACATTTCTAAAACGCCTAATGAATTCATTCACTCTGGATATTCAACTCATCATTCCTGCTTATTTTAGACAAAAGTGGATGTATGACTGTATTGGAAACATATGGCATCCTTCAGTTGTGAGTATTTGCTCAGAAGTTCAAATTCACTTCCCCCCCTGTAGTCCACAGAGAATGTTCTGATCACTTAATTAGCCCATCAGAACATTATGAATATAAAGCACAGCACAAGATGTTCCATTGTATTTGAACGCTGAGCATCTGGAGGTTATTCAGAGTAACTTTAACCAACTCCTTAGCCAGATGGTAAAATACAGTAGCCAAACAAATAATATCAACAACATCTGGTTAATTGTCTACTGAGGTACAACAGTCCATATCTTGAATTATAAACGCTACTCACTGAATGCAGTTACTGGGGGTTTTTTTTAGTTTGGTTTTTTTGGGGGAGAAGGGGATTGGGTTTTTGTTTTTTGTTTTTAAAAACAGCTTTGCTGATAAAGTGCCTGAGCAGAAATACTGCAAATCTGGCAGCTCTCAAGGAATGAAACACAAATCACTGAAATCTGAGGAGTTATTTACATCACAAGGGATTTAAAGCTTGGTTTGCTGAAAACTTTTTCAGTCTCCAGGTGTACAGTCCTACAACAATGTCTCTCAGTATTCAAAACACTGCTTCGAGGAATTTCCTGATTCAAGAATAACGTAAGGTTTCTCATTTTCAATCAAAATGAGAAGTCATAACTGTATAGACAACTTGGAACCTAAAGTTTGTATTTAAAAAATATTTTTGCTTAAATCCAGACCACTGTTTGGAGAGTTAATTGATGTGAATTAATAACCTATCTAAAAGTATGTAACTTATATTGTCTTTTTTGGGTGTGTGTGACTATTTCCTTCTCTATTTCCATTCTCTTCTGTTAAACAGATACTTCCTTTTATTAAACCTGTCTGTTAATCTTCTGGTACAATCCAGATACTACAGAAGGAGAGGAATGAGGAGCTAAATGAGGCTTCTGAGCCAAATCCTTCAACATCACATTACAGCTAAGTGACTTGAAGGCACAGGCAGCTGGACATGCTGGGAAGGGGACAAGTGTTTGTGCTGCAGAAGCAAGGGCAGTTTAATTTGTATTTTGAACAGAGGCATTGCTTGCACTTTTAAACTGACCTTAAAAATCACAGCTTTCTACCAGGATCAAATTGATAGTGTCATCAAGAGTTATGTATGGATTCCACTGTACGTATAATTTGTGCTCTAAAGATGCTCTATCAACCTCATTCTTCACCTGGCTGTAACAGGACTGTTAATAAACTACTATTACATCTCCACAAATACAGGAATGAGAGCCCTGCAGGAAGTCGTTGATATTACACAAGCTGATTTCATCTCAAGCATTAAACACTGGGAAAACATCCTTCACAAACCTGTTGCCATAATCAATTTTGGCAGTCACTTTCTTCTTCAGCTCTTTGAGCTCATCCTGGGGGAGGGTCCCAGACAGGATTTGAGATCTCCACTCAATAAGATCATATATCATGTGCCGTACGCTGCGGAACATCTCTCTGTTATCTTGCTGTTTGGAGGAAAAAAGATGGGTAGAAGTTAGTTGTGAAGTCTACTGAGTGGCTTTTAAATACATATAATCAACTGCAGTTATAAAATACAAATTCCAAAGAGTACAAGTCTACAAGCAGCTCTGAAATAAGAGCCTAACTTTCTACAGCACTGAACACCAAATATAAAGAGTCTTACACTCTGCTTTAGGTATCTAAATAAACACTTGTGGTTATGTTACCTTAAATCTCAGGTCATGCTGTGTTCAGACCAGGCAACCAAGGGAAAAAGATCCTTTTCCTAGTTCACAGAGTAACTTTGTTCAATGACCCTCCACACTAAGTCAAACAGGGCTGAAAATGGTGCATTTTGACAGGGAGAGAATCAGAAGGCTCAGGGTTGGAAGGGACCTCCCAAGATCACCCAGTCCAACCCCCCTGCCAGAGTAGGATTACCCAGGGCATGTTGCACAGGAACAGATCCAGGTGGGTTTTGAAAATCTCTAGAGAAGGTGACTCCACAATCTCTCTGGGAAGCCTGTTCCAGTGTTCCATCACTCTCCCAGTAGAGGCTCAATACCCTCACAGAGAAGCTCAAGTTCTGCAATACCCCATCTGCAACACATTACAGAAGCTTTTTTCCTACCCCCAGTTGAAACAGAATAACACTTTAGAATTTCTCAGTGTGCATCAACCTCCACAGGTACCATCTGAAGGAAGGAGGTAATGAGGACAGACAGAGAGTTGGGGTTGTTCAGTCTGGAGAGAGTCTGGGGAGACCTTACTGTGGCCTTCCAGTATCTGAAGGGGGCTACAAGAAAGCTGGGGAGGGACTTTGTAGGCTGTCAGGCAGTGACAGGACTAGAGGGAATGGATTGAAACTAGAGATTGGTCGATTCAGGTTAGACAGTAGGAAGAATTTCTTCCCCATGAGGCTGGTGAGACACAGGTTACACAGAAAGGTAGAGGCTGGAAGGGACCTCTAAAGATCATCTAGTCCAACCCACTGGCTCCAGCAGGATCATCCAGAATAGACAACACAGGAAAAAGTCCAGGCAGCTTTTGAAGGTCTCCAGAGATGGAGATTCCACACCTTCCTTGGACAGCCTGTTCCAGGGCTCTGTTACCCTCACAGTGAAGAAGTCCCAGGCTTACAATAGACAAAGCCTTTTTTCCAGAGTCTTTTCTATATGTGTGCCCATAAACACACACACACACACACTCAGAGACAAACAATCACATCCTTAACCACCAAACAGAATCTGACCTGTTGGTTTCATCTGTGGACAGCACATAAACCCAACGGAATCAGCAAAAATGTCCTGAACTTCTTCAGGCTACACATAACTATCTTTCATTCAGGACACACCTAGGCCTTTCAACTGATAACAAGTGGACTAATAAAAGAACTAAAATAAAATTCTCCACTATATATATAAAAGACAATGGAAAACTGTACAATGCAATGGCTCAAAGGCTCAGGGGAAAAAAAAATAGGAAAGTATCTAACTGTGAAACTTAAAGACTCCAGTCTGTTCAGATTATCAAAAAGCTGACTTGATTATAGTTTGAGAGCCTTCACAGAGAGAAAATACCCGTTATTAAAAGCTCTTTAATGTAGCAGGGAAAGACACAACAGGCACATATGGCTGGAAGCTAAATACAGACAAATCCAAATGGGAAAGAGGTTCATGATTTTCGATGCTGCAGGCAATCAGAAATGAGTGAGGTGATGAACATGCCACACTCTGTCTGCAAATCAACACTGAACATCTATTCAGTATTCAAATTCTCAGCTGAAGAAAGGCATAATGTGGTCACTTAATGACTTTGGATAAGCAAAAAGTGGACAACACCAAATACATCTCTAATCTGCATACTGACCCAGTTGAAACCAGCTAACTCCTTGGAAAAGGCAATCCCAGTGCACCAAAGCTTTTTGGTGGTTGACTACGTGCAATTAACCTAGTAGATACCAAGTGATTCCTCACGTCAGCAGGATTTTACAGTTCCCTGAAAGTTGCTGCTACAAAAAGCAGAGTTCTGGTAAGAAAACTCCTCATTGGACGTGAGCTGCGACCAAGTCTTGGGCAGTTCTGTCAGTGCTGTTTCTCTGACATTAAGCAATACCAGATTTCTTACTCTGGTACCATAGATCAACAGCTTTAAGAAGTGCCCTCAAAAACATCTCCTTTATTTCTTCAACACAACTGTCTACAGGTTTGGAAAAAATCTAACACCTCTAAAATCCAAAGTATTCTGTAAAATAGGCCCCCGTGAAAAAGGAGTAGCAATTGCTCAACAAGTTGTTGCTAGATCAATGGGGACTCTCTAAAAAGCCTGATTCTGCACAGGAAATACTCAGTGTTGGAGAAAACACTCCAAAGAGACACTACTGAGATTTGAGCCTTACCATAGAGGATGCTAAACAGCTTTCCAGCATTTCAAGTTCAGAATAGTTAACAGAAGTGGAATTTCATTAATAGTCCCCTTCATACTTCTCCCAGCACCACCCTTTTGTCACAAGGCCTAGGCTGTGGTAGATGTTTTCTGAAGTTGATACTCACGACGTATAATTGGCGCCATATTATAGACCATTCCCGCAGCGTCGTGGTCACCTCCTGAATCAAGGGGAGCTCACTGGGTATAACTGTTTCATGTTGTCTTCAGAGGAAAGGAAAAAAAAAGTTTGAATTAAGCAGTAGTTTTGGTTAGGAGAGCAGAATCATAGAATTCTTCTGGCTGGGAGAGACCTTCAAGACCATCATGTCCAACCGCTAACCCAGCACTGCCAGGGCACCACTAACCCACGGCCCTCAGCACCACAGCTCCACGGCTTTGAAACCCCTCCAGGGATCATGGGGGTTCCACTCCTGCCCTGGGCAGCTTGGGGCAGCCCTGGACAACCCTTGCAGGAAGACATTTTTCCTCATGTCCAACCTAAACCTCCCATGGTAGAGTTTGAGGTCAGTTCCTCTGGACTTATCACTTGTTCCCTAAAAGAAGAGCCTGACCCCACCTGCTCCAACCTCCTGCCAGGGAGCTGCCGAGGGCCAGAAGGTCTCCCCTGAGCCTCCTTTTCTCCAGGGTCAACAAGCCCAGGTCCCTCAGCCTCTCCTCACCAGACTTGTGCTCTAGATCCTTCCTCAGACATGCTCCAGCCCTTCAATGTCCTCGTGGGAGTGAGGGGCCCAAAACTGACCCCAGGATTCAAGGGGCAGCCTTCCCAGCACCCAGTTCAGGGGGACAATCCCTGCCTTACTCCTGCTGGTCACCCTAGTGCTGACACAAGTCAGGATGCTGGTGGCCTTCTTGGCTACCTGGGCACACACTGGCTCATCTTCATCTGACTGTTGACCAACACCCCCAGGTCCTTTTCTGCTGAGCAGCTTTCCAGGCACTCTGCCTCAAGACTGGAGCACTGCTACATCATTCCTAAGGAAGAACTGTTGATTTCCAAAGCCAATTCTGTACTAACAGCCTTGAAAGTGCCATCACTTGTTATAAATTTATAAGTTACAAAAGAATGCATTACCAGGTAGAGGCAAAGAGCTGTAGACCAGTACAGCCACATGTTGTAAAGGGTACTTTGGTGGCCTGGGACTAATCTGGGGACATCATGCTTTTTTGTCCCCCTTCACTACTTCTATACTCACAGAATGGTAGGGGTTGGAAGGGACCTCTGAAGATCACCAAGTCCAACCCCCCCTGCCAGAGCAGGACAGAACTAGAGCAGATCACTCAAAAATGCATCCAAACAGGTCTTGAAAGCCTCCAGAGAAGGAGACTCCACAACCTCTCTGAGGAGTCTATTCCAAGGCTCTACAACTCTTACAGTAAAGAAGTTCTTCCTCATGTTGAGGTGGAACTTCCTGTGCTCGAGCTTGAATCCATTG
>WTSP01003625.1:4586-18873 GCA_025331215.1 Actenoides lindsayi
GCAGGAGCATGAGGGAGGCCCTGGTGCTGCCGAGCACCTGCCAGGCCAAGGGGTGGGGCGAGGGCAGGAAGGGCTCCTACCTGGATGCAGCTCCTGTGAAACCAGGCGTGTCTGCAGGCCGGGCACACCAGGCGGCGGAAGGACAGGCTGGCCTTCATCTCCTCGAGGCAGATGAGGCAGGTGGTGCCTTTCTCTGGGGCCACCTCCACCACCTGCACGGGGCGGTGCTCTGAGCAGAAGGCTCTGAGGGGAGAGGGAAGGGATGGGTGAGGTGAGGTGAGAAGTGCTGGGCCCTTCCCCAGTGGTGCTGGCGAGGAGGGGAGAGGAGGTACCTGTACGGACGACAGTACTGCGTCAGGCACCTGCCCCTGGTGGCACAAGGGAGATGGAAGCTGCGTTGGCAGCCCATCTCCCAGCAGGTGATGGCAGCCCCGCTCTCACGGCACACGTAGCAGTCCTGCAAAGGTCACAGCACCCCCGTCAGCAGCAGCTTCAGGGCCTGCGCAGCCAGCCCCACACCTTGGGGCAGGGTGCAGGATATGCCCGCTGCTGGATCACCCCCCGCAGATCTGCCTGCTGGACGAGGCTCCTTGTGCTGGAGCCTCTGCAGAACTGCTGGGAGAGGGACTTTTGCCCCAGAGCTGGTTGGAAGGGCTGGGCTTACTTTCCTGGGGTCTGGGCTAAGGTCCCACAAACCTCTCCTGGCACAATTCTCCCTGTTCTGGCTCGGTCCTCACCTTCCACGCTGCTTCCTCCAGGGCATGGATGATACCATTCATGTGGTATCTGATCTCTCCTGGCTGCCGGGCCGGTGCCCGACTGAGCTGGCTGGCAAAATACTACAGGAGAGAGGGGAGAAGGAGCTGGTGGGGAGAGCAGGCCAGGGGCTGCCCATCGGAAGGCAGGAGGGATCCCCCCACAACTCACCAGGCAAAACTTATGGGCACAGAACCCCGGCCCCTCGAGTGTGCGCCCGCAGATCTCCGGGTCGGCCCCCGCCCGGTGGCAGAACGCGCAAACTGGAGGGGAGAGAGCAGATGGCAGCGGGGGTGAGCAGCTCTGCACCGCAGGGCAGCGTCCCTCAGGGTGTGCCCCTTGGGCTGCTCTGTCCCTGCCTGGATGGCCAAGGGGCAGGGCTAGAGGCCTTGCAGAGCAAGGGGGCAGGACAGGCACAGGGGTCCCTGCAGGTGCCCCTTGCCCAGCCCTGGACCCCCTGGCGGAGAAGAGCTTGGACCCTGCCCCGGGGCGCCTGGGGAGCTCCTGCCTCCCTTTGCCACTGCCCTCTGCCCCACGCTGAGCACCCCAGCCACCCACTGGCCAGGCTGCGAAAGGGATGCTGTGCTCTCACCGAGCTCCATCGACACGATGGTCTTCCACTCACGCTCCAACTCTCTTCCTCCAAATACTCTAAAGAAGACTCTGAGGAGAAGCAAGGTGTGGGTGAGCTTGTAGTACAGTCCCAGAGCCCTGAGGTGTGGGGTCCCCTCCTGCCAGGGCAGCCTCGCACCAGCCCCGTCCCTCCCCTGCGCTCTCCTCACCTCACCAGATCACAGTGAGCACTGGTCTGCACCCCGCATTCCGTTTTGTGGGCTTGGCTACAATGGCTGCCATGACAACAGCATCCCCTGGCCTGCCGGCAACCTGGAGATGGGCAGGGGCAGTGGACATGGCCTTTTCCCTTGGCAATAAACTGCCTTTTGGAGTTGGTGTTGGCTTCTCGTTGGGGCTGTAGGGAACTGCAACTGGCTGTGGGGCAGCTTTGGAGGGGGTGGGTGGGAGCACTGATCTGTTGGAGGGTAGGAAGGCTCTACAGAGGGACCTCCATGGGCTGGCTGGCTGGGCCAAGGCTTGTCAAGCCCTAGAACAGGCTGGCCAGGGAGCCCTCATCCCTGGAGGAACTGACAAGACGTGTAGGTACAGCACTTAGGGACATGGTTTAGTGGTGGACTTGGCAGAATCCTCCATGGGTACAAGAAGGGAGAGAATGCATTCCTAGGGTGGGAAAGGAAACCAGCGGGTTTCCATGTGTTCGGGGAGAAGAAATGCTGGTGGTGATTCTCTTCTTGGTGTAAAGGTCAGCAGGAAGAGGTGAGGGGTTTGGGTTTGTCTCCTGGAATGGCTACAGATAAAGGAGTGACCAGAGAAATGCTGCAGTTGAGGTGAACATCAATTTAAACCACATCTGGGGAGCACAGGCTTAGCTTTTCCCTGTAGAAGCCGGCCTGGTCATTGTTCCTACCACGACCTTCAATCCCAAAGTCCTTCACAAATACCTGTTGTCAGGGACGCTTTTCTTCTGTTTTTCAGTGGAAATCAGAGAAAATGGAGAGAATTATTTGAGCCTCCTGTTTGTCTCTGAAGGCACCGGCAGCACAACCCTAATGCTGCCATTTCTGGGTGCAGAGGCCTGTAGATGTGGGCAATGCTATGGCTGGGAGCTGCTCCTGCCCCAGCCTCGCCTCTGGCACAGGGACAGGGTCAGGCTGTCAGTCCCAGGTGAGACACAGGCTGCTCTGCTCAGGAGCAGCAGAGTTGGGCAGTCACTGTTGTCCTCTCAGCACTCCGGTGGCCACTACCGAAAGGCCTCTGGCTGCTCTCCAGGCAGCAGCAGCTCTCCGGGGAGCTCCGGTATTTTGGAGAGAGCACCACAGCAATCAGATAACCCATGGTGGGTACGGCCCTAGTTCAAAGTAGTTATCTGTCTTCTGATTAAAGCCATGAGGAAGGAAAATGGTCAGGAGAAGCACCCATGTTTGATGCTGGCAGATCCCGGAAGCAGTCGACGACTACATCGGCTCCTGCTCTGGGGTCGTCGATGCCCAGGAGGGGCCGACGCATTCAGTGCCGCAGCCAAGGAACAACGGCCGGGAGAACAGGCTCAGAAACAGCACGGTGGGGACTCTGTCTGCATCCTCCTCCTCAGCCCTTTAGGCAGCCCAGCACTGACGCCCAGGGCTGGCAGAGGAGTTCAACTCCCACGAAGCCACTCCAAAGAATTCCGCGGTCATGCTCAGGGCAGAACCCCGAGCCGGGCCAGCTTCTTCCCTGCCCGCACATTCAAAGGCCATGCTCCCGCCCCTCCCCGAGCAGGCCTGTCCCGCCCCCTCGCTTCTCCGTCCATTAGCTCTGGCTTTTCTGTTTGAACAGCCCGACCCTGCCCCACCTCCATCCCCTCCCCCTGCGAGGTTCCCAGGTGTCCAGTGCGCAGCGGGCCTAGGAGGGCTTGAGTTTTACTTCATTTTTGTTTATTTTTGAAGCGTAAGTGGATTTAGCAAACCCTACTAATAAATAAATAAAACGAAGCCAAGCATTTTTCTAAATAAATTTAACTTACAAAATAGTTTGAAATTAAAAGTAGAATGAGACACACACAAATTTGATCTTTCATGAGCTTTAAAACTGAAAAACATACAGAATACTGCGTTTCTACACGGTTAAAAAAAAATAAAAAATGGTAGAAGTCAAAAGTTAGCACAATCACCCCGGAAGAAATCTTGTGAAGCAAGCAATGTTAAAAGAAGTTTATTTTTCTGTAACAAATAAAATCACACATAGGACTGAGTACTTCTACATTTAGAGTGCATTTCCTAAATTTTCTTTACAGCAAAGAATTTCCCCTAAAAAGACAACTTTACTTAAAGACTTCCATCTAAAATATCAACTTATACAGATCACATTTAAAACCATGTTATCTCATATACCACTGACAAAATATTGAGTTTATTTATTTCACTGTGTTCTTTCATAGAAAAGGACCAACACTTAATACCAAAATGGTTATGGGGGACTAAAAAAAATAAATTTGCCACTGTTACCTTTACTCCATCCAATCCTTTTAAACCAAAACATTTATTTGAAAGAGATACTTATGGGCTTAAGCGAAGTGACTGCCCTGCCCTTCTGTCGTTGTCATTCTTCAATGCAGATGTTGAAACAACCAAATCACTGTGAGATGATATTGTAGAAAAAGGTCATGATGTTTCCCTTAATCTTTAGTCAAACAGGGTGCACCCAGCTCTCCAGCCTGTCCAGGTCACGCTGGATGGCAGCACAGCCTTCTGGTGTGTCAGCCACCCCTCCCAGTTTTGCATCATCATCAAACTTGCTGAGAGTACACTCTGTCCCCTCGTCCAGGTCATTGATGAATATTATGAACAGCACTGGACCCAGGACCGACCCCTGAGGAACACCACTACCCACAGGTCTCCAACTAGACTCTGCTCCACTGACCACAACTCTCTGGGCTCTGTCCTTCAGCCAGTTTCCAATTCATCTCACTACACAACCATCCGAGCCGCACTTCTTAAGCTTGGCTGTGAGGATATCATGGGAGACAGTATCGAAAGCCCCGCTGAAGTCAAGATATACCACATCCACTGCTCTCCCCTCATCTATCCATCTAGTTGTGCCTTCATAAAAGGCTATCAGATCAGTCAAGCATGACTTCCCTCTGTTGAATCCATGTTGACTACTCGTGATAAGCCTCCTTTCCTCAATATGCTTTGAGATGGTGCCAAGAACAGGCTGTTTCATCACTTTCCCAGGAATGGAGGTGAGGCTGACCGGCCTATAGTTACCCGGGTCCTCCTTCTTGCCCTTTTTGAAGATTGGGATGACACTGGCCTTCGTCCAGTCCTCAGGCACCTCTCCTCTTCTCCAGGACCTCTCAAAGATTATGGAGAGTGGCCTAGCAATGACCTCTGTCACTTCCCTCAGCACTCGTGGGTGCATCTTATCAGGGTCCATGGACTTGTGGATGTTCAGTTTGCTTAACTGCTCTCTAACCCAATCTTCCTTAACAGAGACAAAAGTCTTCCTTCCTCCAGACTTCCTCTGTGGTCTTACAGGACTGGAATCCCTGGTAGCTGGCCTTAGCAGTAAAGACCGAGGCGAAGGTGGCATTCAGTAACTCCGCCTTCTCCCTATCCTCGGTCACTAGGACACCCGCTTCATTCAGCAGCAGGCCCACGTTTCCTCTAGACTTCCTTTTACTTGCAATGTACTTGAAAAAACCTTTCTTTTTGTCTTTAGGTCATTAGTGGGAAATACCAACGTATAACACCAACACCGATAAACACATATACTGTGGGCCCAACCAGTAGTTGGGCTTAAATACACAATCCACCCAGTAGCTGTCCCTCAATCCCTGCTCTCCCCAGTTGCCTCAGGCACACACACACACGCCTCAGTTGACCTCCAGATCCCATGGTCTCTCCAATCATTGGCCTGAACCTCTTGGTCTGATACTCGCCCCACGGACACATGCACCCTCAGATCTCCATTGTTGGCACCTATGGCACACCAGTCCCAGGACAAAATTTGTGTAGAGCACAAGGGAACCCACTCCTTCCCACAACGTCTGAGGTTTACATTTTCCATCCCATTGTACAAAAGTACTGAAACTTATTAGTAAAATTCACTTCTGCATTTTTGGAAAGTAACTAGATTTTCTGTGATATCAGACAGTGCAACTATTGAGGAAATGCATGAGAAAGATGATCTATGAGCTATTCAGTAGCACGACACTTGGAGAAACAGCAGCTCAAGTTTCTGCTCATTTCCTTCTTTACTTTGGGCAATTCAGGAGCTTTTCCTTGCCTAGGTTTCCCGTTGTATAAAATGAAGGTAAGTTTATCTAGGAGCAGTGCAGAGTGATAGGCTGTTAAGATTGCGTACGTAGCCGACAAGTGCTCAGAATAACAGGAGTACCAAAGACAGAAAGGGAGTTACAAGCATGATTCCTAGTTATGTTACTGGTATAACTTACAAGATTCACTTTCTCCTAAGCTAATACCATTTTCCCCATTTCTAATTCCAGAGTAAAACTGGAATGCAATTAAGCAAAAAAATGTGGCCTTGGGGTTTAACTTCCACAGGAAACAAGCAGTCAGCAATACACTACACATTCCCCAGGAGTGATCAAAAATATAAGGCTTATGTGTGAAACAGGTTCAACAACCACAAACACACTTGCCCTGTTCCTCTGAGATAAAAAAAAAATCAAGGTTAGTCAGCCAAAGGGGTTTTTTTGGTGTGTTTTCTTTGTTTGTTTGTTTGAAGGTCTTTTCCTATCCCACTCACAAAGCTGGACAGAACAGAAGTATTTACAGAGACCAATTTAATTTTAACAAATCAATGTTTGGAGAACTCCTCAAAATTTTTCAGCTCGGTGATCTAAACTTCCTTTGAAAAAAACATTTCATTTTGGGTAAAAAGCTGTCAGATTTATCTCAAATTCATGGTTGCTCATATCTTGAATGGTGAAAGAGGGAAAAAGCTACTTCCACATTTTTAAATTGCCCACAAACTCTATAGCTTGCAGCACAGCCTCTGCCTTATTCCACAAGTTTATTTTGAGACAATCAACTTGAACTTTTACTTCCAATAATGCATCCCACATCCCTGTGCCATTCATCACTGAGGGTTCCATTCAGTAGCAAAATTACATCCTTCAACAGACACTCTCAGTACCTTCAGAGACTGCTAAGAAGCCATATTCATCCTGTTCCTGCCAATACTCTAGATTTCCTGAAGAGTTAGGAGAGAAGGGGGAAAGAACAGGAGACAAAATAGGGGCGCAAGAAACATGGCAACACTGCTTCTGCTTCCAAGAGCAGGAAAGTCAGCTTGAATTTAGAAGCAGCAAACTGAAAAAATTTAGCATGAGTTCAGTAGTTTGAAAAGTAAACCCTCTTTTGAAACTATAGATGAAAAGAGAAATTTTAACATCAATACTATTTCACAAATTCGGAGGAACACTCAAAAGCTGATGAGAGAACAGGCCATAGGGAATGCTTCACCCTTAATGCTTCTGTGGAACAACAGCTTTAGCAAAACAACCAGTCCTTGTTACCAGCATAAAAACCAGTCCTTGTTACCAGCATAAAGACTGTAAGCCTTTCAAATACAGGAAACAACACACAACCTTCACTATTTCTTTTAAATAACAAAGGAAATTTGAAACAAAGTCTGGAATTACAAGGAAAAGCACATACATGGTATTTCTCTAATGAAAGAAAACTAAAAGATCTTTTAAAAAAAATCTGCTTTTTAGCTCCAAGAGATGTAGTAAAATCCACCCCTGTATGGTTCTCGAAAAGACACACTGAAGTGTCATAAATCAGTACTATTCAACTACACAGAGACATTATTTAATTAAGAAAAACATTCAGTTCTTATTGCAAGCCTTCTCCATCTACATGATTCCTGTATCTCAGAAGTCCTTTCCTCCCAGCCTTTTCCTGATCATTGGCACTAAATGTGAATGGAAAAATTCTTCCTTCAGGTAACATGTGGTGGGGTTTGTTGGGGCTATTTTAGTTTGCTTGAACTTTGGGCTTTGCACCATGCAGTTATAAATTTCGGAGTAAGCTGCAAGTATTTTTTCTTGTTCCAAGGGATCACAATAAAACTTCACTATGGACTTGCCATACTTACATTACTAAACAATCCAAGTGTTTTAAGAGTTTTGTAGAGAATTGTTAACAGGAGAGGGTAAACCACACGGATAACAGCTGCATATCAGACCCTGTCAATGCAATACACACAATCAGAAAAGGACACTCAACTGTTAATATACCAAAAGGTGCTATGCTATTACCTGCAGCATTACTAAAACAGTCATTCCAACTGCTGTATTGTGATATGGAAGTAACACAGAAACAAGTACCTGTCGGAGATCTGGGAGAAGCTGCAGCCTGCAGTCAGAAATAACATTGTTTTCTCTGTAATCTCCAAGAACTTGCAGGTAGCACTGAAAATCATAAATCCTATCTGAGGACATACATCATATAAGAAGTCATACTTCCAAACATAGTCAAGTTAACAGAAGGTAGTTCATCATTATTATTGCAATACCAATAGCTTTTTATTTTACTGACATGTTAAAGGAGATTGGCTGCTGCAAAATGTTGATGTTTGTATCACCATAGTCCTTTCCATTAAAGTTTAACATTGGAGTACTTTTCAAAATGAAGCACTTCTTTCCTTCTTATGCACAAAGATGAAAAATGCACTGTTCACAATCACTGTAATCCACTTCCCTTACAGAGGTGGGCTTTTTTAATAGATTACTTGAGAGGGATTCATAGCATTGCTCTGCTGAGGAATTTTTGCACAAAATTTTAGTTGATCTTTCCCGAGGATATTTAAATGATCATTACATAGGTTATATTAAAAAACTTAATTCCAGGTACCTCACTAGAATGTTTCTTCTTTAATCACATGATTTTATTCTGATTGTCTTTTTCCTTCCATATTTTTTTTTCTTTATTTACCTGCCAATTAACTAATACTCACTAGAAATCCACAAGACTTGGAATAAGTGATGTGGTTGTGATTCTGCATAAGGCAAGACAAAACAAGAATTCTCCCCAGGAAATAAACACTGATTTGTCCAAAACATTCTCTCATACTTTGAGTTTATCTTTAAAGATTTGTTTATGACAAGGAACCAAGAAAAAAACCCATGGATGTTTACAAGTTAGAAAAAGCAGAGGGAAGAGAGGAGGGATCTGAAGAGAAGCGTGAAGGACTTACACTTTTCCACCTGTTTGCACTCCAAACAGTTTTGTTAGAAAGAAGACCAGATGCTTCAACAATTTCTTTCAACAATTTGATTTTTCCCGTGGATTGTTGTGTGCAAGGACAACTGCGTTCAAAACACCGTATTTTACTATGTCTGTGACTTGAAAAAATTAGTTCAGTAATCTGAGAAAGCATTTACTAAATAATACTTATACAACAATCAAATTCAACCCAGCTGGTGAGTTTCATCATAAATTAAACCACAAACATTTTAGAGACAGGAATGAAAATAATTTCAAAAGAATTATGTAGGAAAATCTAGTAACGATTAACATGAAGTGTAGCAAAACTTTGAGATATAATGTAATGATACAATGAAAAATCTAAGTGTTTAAAGAAAACTTCAGAGCTGAAATTTTGCAGTAACTTTTCTGTGCAACATTCTGAACATTCATTCTTTTTGGCAGTTACTTTCATTGTGGAAAATGAAACAATATAAATAGTCTCAGGAGGTATCTAGAAAGTGTTCAAATAAATCTTGGCAAGTCAGTAATGGATTTGATGATAAATAGATCAGTGTGTAACATATTTACTCTGTAGCTTCTTTATATATGTATTATAGGAAAAAAATATGGTGTAAGGTAAGCATACAATTACACTTGTACAAGTGCAAAAATTCTTACTTTCTACCTAAAACCCATCTTAAAATGAATCAAGGCACTGAGACAGTCCTTTATGTAACACCATTAAAAAAACATACACTTCAAAAGGCAGCTGTTGTTGTTAAAAAGGTTTCTTATTCCCCCTTGAAAGGTCAACTGAGAAAATTAGGATTTGGGTGACTACAGACATCATTTTTGACAATAACTTTTAGTCAAAAACGTGTGTGAAACAAAATAATTTGTGTTACAAAGGCATAGGAAAAACTAAATATTTAGCTCCAAACATCCTGCAAATATCTTGCTTCTCAAAGCATGGCCAGCATTTTCACTGCTTCCAATTTGTCAGCTTCCATTGCCATGCTTGAAATGTCCACTACAGCATCACTTACCCCATCAGCCATGTGCTTCTTATCTCTGGTTGAGGGGGAAGCAGCATTAAAAAATAATCCAAACAAGAATATAGCTTGTATATTGTATATCAAGATTCTCACTGAGTTTACATGTAGCTGAGCATTGACAGTAACTAGAGTTTCTCTCAATCAAACATTATAAATTGCAGCAAGCTGAAAACTGTAAGAAAAAGCCCTGGAACTCTATTTAAGCTGTCACAGAATAATTGTTTTCTTTTAGGAAGAACTGGATCTTCTGAAGTATTTTTTATTATTATATCACCATATAGTTCCAATAGAAGTTTAAACAAACAAACAAAAAACAACAAACAAATCCTAACTTGCTAATAATGCTGTTTTTAATACAAACACACGACATTTATTTCTGCAGGAGAATATATTGACATTGGGCTCTATATTCAAACAGTTTGTCCATTTATCAACAACCTTCCTAAAAATCTCAAGCCTCCAGGCAAGTTAGCATCCACAAGTAAAACTTGTCACTGTCAAATATATTACTATTTCAGAGCTTTGGCATTCTGGCCCACTCAAGCCTGGAATACAAAAGAAAACTGCTGCTATCTCACTGCTTTGCTGTTTATCATCACATGTATTCAAATATTTAATTTTCTCAAAAGAATAGTTTGAAATCTCCTGTAGCTTAATACCAATACTATGCTTGAATACTAAAAAAGAAAAAGAAACACTGACTAAAGCAATCAGTGGAACTGTGTGGTTACAAGCTACACTTTCAGGACTATATAGGGAAAAATGGACATAGTGATGAAATTCTAACATTCCAGGAGGGCTCTTTCAGCATCATGTTGGTACTTTCTTTCAGACAGCTCTAAGTTTTTCTAAAGCTTTAAACTTCTGCTAACCATTCTGTTTCTGAGACTGGGTAAAGCCCTGAGGAACCTGCTCTGAGCTCATCTGACCCTGCTGCAAGATGACCTCATGAAGTCCTGTCCAACCTGAATAACCCTATGATCCCATACACAAATGCCAAGGGGCAGCATTTTGAACAGGCTAGTACACACATGAAAAATACTTCACAACTGCCCTCAGCTTAAATACACAACTCCCACAGTATTTGCTTTGTCAAAGGAAAAAAGTATTTTTGTATATATGATTAAAATCACAGAGCCTGCCATAATCCAAATAATTTCACACAGATAACTGGGGTGTGACCATATGAACCGTGGGATCATTTCTACATTCCACTAGGGATCATTTAGTTCTGACTGATAACTTCCATGTTACGTCTGTGTTTGCCACTGAAAAAACCTTGTGCTTTGAAGGCTCTAAGGTAGCTCTGAACAGCGATAATCAGTCACTGTACTCTAGTCTGGTTCATTTTGGCCCCTTCACCCTGCTCCCAGTTAATTTCTCTCCCCTTTTCTAATACTGATCTTCCTCATTTCCCACAGTTTTACAGGAGATATTCCCACTATACCAGGTTGACAAGAACTGCCTATGTTTGGCACTGTGCATCAGTTCCATAAATTTAGGTCTCATGCAACCGTTTATTACTTCTTGAGTAAAGAGCATCCTGTGTCTTTGATTATTTCAGCTTTGCACCAATGCGGGCTGCAGCACTGTGCTACTGTGCTTTCTGTCAGGTCACCCATGAGACATGCTCTTTTACAGCACCTCTCTGGGCTACAGGTTTGGACCCACAGGGACAGCTAGCCACCCATGTGAAATACAGCTCTGCAGAATCCTAGACACCTCGTTTGGAAGTGACCTCTGGAGGTCACTTAGTCCCATCCCATGCTCTAAGTGGGGCTGTCAATGCTGCATTAGCTCTGCTGTGACTCTGGCTGAATTTTGAAAACTTCTATGGGTAGAGAGTCCACTTTTCTGGGCAGACTCTTTCATTCAGAATAACTTCTCCACTAGTGTCAAATCTGAGTTTATTAGGCTGCACTCACAGTAGTTTTTGCCTCCTGTTATACAGCCTTCTGCTGCTAAGAAGAGTCTGGCTCAAGTAGGCTACTATTAGGTCATTCCTTAGCCTCTTTTTTTTGCCATAATAAGCAACCCAATCTCCTCTGACTGATCCCTGCAGGTTACAGTCTAAATTCTCTCCCAGCATTCCAAGTTCAATGAAGTAGTATGGTTATGAAAAAATATAACTGAAGTTTGCAGGAGATGCTATGTTTCATTTCAAGCAGTTTCAGGACTACAATTCAAAACTTCAGAGTTTGAGAAGTTATATTCTGAACACTTCACTCAATAAATCACTCAAACCTTATCTCCTCCTCAAGCCATGTAAAAAGTCATCCCTTACACCTACAATCCAAAAAGGTTAGGAATACAAAGAAACAGAGTATTAAGGGGTTTTGCTGTTGTCATTTTTTCCAAAATCTTCCTGAAGAACCTAAAAGCAGTTGCATGGAGCAACTTAAATTACCATCTGGAACACTGCCTCTGACAGTGGCAAACAGCAGCTGCCTAGAGAAGTAAAAGAGAAGAGAGTAAGCATGCAAGGATATTTATTCCTCAAGTACTTTGCCAGATTTCAGTGAGTTGTGGTCCAGGGACATTCCAAGCAGAGGTTTTGTTTTTCTCAAGTTCAAGCCAACTCCAAGTACCCAAAAATTTCCAAAACTCCTGAAGTTGAACTATAAGTTGTGCAAAAAAGTAAAAACAAAACAAAACAAAAGGCCGTAAGGGTCCTGCTGCCATGATGCAGATTTTTCCAAACTTCCACAGATGACTTGGTAAGTACAAATATGACTACATTCACAAACAAAAGCAAATTTTTCAAGTAAAAAAAAGCAAGGGTCTACTTGTATCACTTAAAAATTTACACTGTGTTGTATTAAGAAAAAAAGAAAAAAGAGACAAGCTCAGGATATAAAAAGTGGTATATTAAAACAGAGGTGTGATCAGTTCACTCAGTTCTTGCTTACTCCACTGCATATTCTCCACTGCAAACTTAAAGACCTTTTGGAAGCCAAACATTTGGTGACATAGGTCCTGCATTAATTTTCATCAATTACTGGGAGGTCTGATATATCACTAGACCAACAAGAATCTTAGACAATTACAGTTTTTTACATTTCACTTCTTTCTATATCCTTAGTGACACAACTATGTCCTATTCTTTCTCTTTCCTTCACAAGTACTCTTCAGCTGATGACAACACGACTACACAACAGCAGTGAGCAGCCTGCTCAAGTTGTGAATGACTGCTGAAGGAAGAGGATGGACCCCAGCACCCAGATATGTATTATTCTGCATAAGCCATATCTTGGCTTATTCAGACAACTCATCCAAGACTGACCACATGCATTGTGACCCAAGATGATCTCCAGTCAGCCTCCTGTTGTTACTGCTTCTACCTCACTTCTGCTTCATTTCAGTCTTCCATCAAGCATAAAGAGCCATCACAGTAACCAAAGATTTATGACCTTTTCTCCCCTACAAGAGCATAGGTGAGAGATGCTACTTGGAAACAGATGGTGTTTCCAAGACACGAGAAGTATTTCACCTTTCATTTGCCTGTGACTATTGTCACTGCAGCCACCTATTTCATCCACAGACCTTCACAGCAATCCCTTTAAGTAGTGACAAGGTCTGAGAAATAGCCAACAGCTGCATAAAAATGGGCCCTCTAACTGTCAAACATGGACAAAAGAGAAATCTCTTACCTCCTTGCCTGAAGCAGACAGACACGCCTCTTGGTGGAATAAACTCAGATCTCACATTCCCAAAGGACTTCACAAGAGGCTCCACTGAATTCAAGCAAGCTCTTGCTCCAGTATATTATGCCACCCTGCCTTATCCTCCCCAATTATGCCTAAGCTTATAGAACTTCTCTTTATTTATAGCAAAGCATAAGGAAAAGCTTAAGTGATGAAATCTACAAAACTGCAGAAATTAATTTTTTTCTCAGTGCCTGATTCTCAGATCTCCAATTCAGTACATCTATGTACCTCACCAATAACTCACAACTCTTAGTTGTCTTGCCAAATTTGACAAAATAGATTTATTCAAGTGCAGGCCAATAACAGGACTAGAAATATCCTGCCTACTGCCTTCCTGAAACTAACCTCCAAACTTGTCAAATGCAGAAGAAATGAAATGGAAGAATATAAGGTGAACCTGCACATTCCTTACTGACTGCATAAAAGTCTCTTTGCAACGCTTTTTTCACCTACTCAGTGAACGCTGATTCAAAAGCAGATGTCCAGCTACCCAGCATGTAATGTAGTGTATCCCCAAGAAAGCAACTCACTAAAAGGGAATGACATTATTTTTATAAACTTCTCAAATTTTCAAGTGCATAAAAAGCCCAAAACTCTTTTAAGTGTTACTTACTGCTCATCACATAGGAAATACCATGCTATCAAGTTTTGTTTGTTCATTTTTCAAAATGGTTTTGAGGACATACAATTGAAAGTACTTTGTGAAGGAAATGACAGTCCATATTGCTTTTAGCTACAGACACTAACAGTTTTCAGATCCTTACCCTTGGATAACAGCAAATAATAAAAAGCTACTTCCTTGCTCTAGCCAAGCTTTTCACTTTTCTTCTATGATATAACTTCAGCCTATCCAGTGTGAACTGAAGTAAATGCATATGATAAGTAATTCTAGAAGACACCACAAAAGCTCAGAGTCATGCTGGAGCCCACAGTTAACAGGACATAAAATCTCAAAGCAACACAAAAACAACGGGGCGGGGGGGGGGGGACTGCT
>WTSP01003625.1:18973-55440 GCA_025331215.1 Actenoides lindsayi
GCAGTGAACCCGTCGGCGCCTGCAGATTGTTGGAAGGTGGGCGTGGTCGAGAAGTGTGGGTGTGAAGGGAAAGAAGCATTAAAAAATAATCCCAAACAAGAATATATCTTGTATACTGTATATCAAGATTCTCACTGAGTTTACATGTAGCTGAGCATTGACAGTAACTAGAGTTTCTCTCATTCAAACATCATAAATTGCAGCAAGCTGAAAATTATTTAAGAAAAAAAACCCCAGAACTCTATTTGAGCTGTCACAGAATAATTGTTTTCTTTTAGGAAGAACCGGATCTTCTGAAGTATTTTTTATTATTATATCACCATATGGTTCCAACAGAAGTTAAAAAAAACCAAACCACCAACAAACCAAAACAACAAACAAATCTTAACTTACTAATAATGCTGTTTTTAATACAAACAGCTGACTTTTATTTCTGCAGGAGAACATATTGACATTGGGCTCTATATTCAAACAGTTTGTCCATTTATCAACAAACTTTCTAAAAATCTCAAGCCTCCAGGCAAGTTAGCATCCTCAAGTAAAACTTCTCACTGACAAATATATTACTATTTCAGAGCTTTAGCATTCTGGCCCACTCAAGCCTGGAATACAAAAGAAAAGTGTTGCTATCTCACAGCTTTGCTGTTTATCATCACATGTATACAAATATTTAATTTTCTGAAAAGAACAGTTTGAAATCTCCTATAGCTTAATACCAACACTATGTTTGAATACTAAAAAAGAAAAAGAAACAATGACTAAAGCAATCAGTGAACCTGTGTGGTTACAAGCTACACTTTCGGGACTATATAGGGAAAAATGGACATAGCAATGAAATTCTAACATTCCAGGAAGTCTCTTTCAGCACTATCTTGGTACTTTATTTCAGACAGGTCTAAGTTTTTCTAAACCTTCAAACTTCTGCTAACCATTTTGTTTCTGAAACAGTCCATCTCCACTATACTCACCCACATACATAGAAGTAACCTTTCTCTTTCAGCAGGACTCTGGCAACTTCCTTAGCATAAAGCCTAATGATATCTTGCACATATTTAGGTGGGGCTGCTTCTGCAGTTGAAGAGTCTCTTGAGAAACAAACCTTAAGATGAGTTAATGTGCCATTTTCAAGAAAACATCTAAGCTCATCTCTGAAAGGCAATAAAAACTGTTAGTAATGGCTCAGAGATAAGCATTCCCTCCTGAATACAAAATGAATACTAAAGAGTGAACTTGCTTGAACAAATAGTCTCGATCCCGATGCCGACAACCAAAGAACAGCCATGTCTCTCCAAATTCCCACTCAGGATGTTCTTCTCTGAGTTTTTGCCTAAACAGCAGGGGGGGGAATTTTATATATATATATATATATATATTCAATTGCTTTATCAAGTGCAGATTCTAAAAGTTCTATAACCTAATTCTCATTTAAATTAATGCTTTAATAAACCACTGAATTAGAAGAAATGTGGAACAGTCAAACTTTCTGTATTTGATTTTCTTGACTATTCTCTTCTAGCCCAGCTCAAAACCAATCAACTTCAAATGAGGATTTTTTTGTCACAGTTTCATATTGGAATAGTCAAGACTGACACTTGCAAACATCTCACAAAATCCTGACTGCTGAATAAGGAGATGACTACCTTTTATCCTTCATTGGAAGCCCTGTAAAAACACCTGGGAATACTCAACACAAAGCAGCTCTAGCATGCTTTCCATTTAGCTGTAAAAACCTGCTAGACTTTATGAATAACAATCTATTTACTACCACATCATCAGAAGAGTTATTGAATTTTCTTTAAATAATGATAAAGGTATTAGAGGGGTTTTAGCTGCAATTTTCTAGTTACGTTTTGAGAGAAAGATTTCATTTATCATTGATCAAATGCTTATGAATTGCTATGAAACCTCTAAAATAAAATGCAAAGCACTTCTGAGAGGTAAAAATATATTTGGAGATTAAGTAGTAAGGGTTGTACATAATGATTTGCTTAAAGCGGAAGCATGGTGTCAGAAAAGTGTCAAAGGTTCACTTTTCTCTCAAATAAAATGGTTTAAAAATAATTGTCACAGGATGCAAGAAACTCTTGCTGGAACTAATGAGTCACATAGGAATGATATGTGTTGGTTACCTATAAAACTTGCAACCATCCCCACCCAAATATTCCACTCTGCCTGTTCTTTGTCTCCTCTGAATGATCACTGTTTCACATGTTCTTGGTGATGTGGTATCTGTCACTTTTTGAACAAGCACCTCTCTGCCTTGCAAAATGACACTGCTGCAGTTGGAGGGGAAAAAAAGGCATCTACCTGCCCCCAGACAGAAACCCACAAAACCCAACAATACTGCCCAGCTGACAGTTCATGTGCCAGCCTCCTCATGTTAAAATATTAATGTGTAAACACACAGAAATAAGGAAACGTGGGAGAAAACTTGACATTCATCATGCCAAGGCTTTTAATATAGATGCCACTTCTGAAGGCAATTAATTTTGAATGCCAAAGTTAAGCCAATCAACTCTGTTTCTTAGAACTATCAATCTCTTACAGGACTTCCACTATCAACATACAAATAAAGGATTTCTTATTACCATTTCTGCAATTCATCCAGCTCCTCATATACGTCCACTATGGACAATAATAGTAATAATAATACAGTCAGATGAAAATACAAGTTTTACTTATACACTGCTTGTTTAAAATTCATGAGACTGCTTCTAATCAGCATAACACTGTTACAAAAACTAACAACAACAACAATGATTATCTGCATTTGAACTCAAAACCTGAGGCTGCGTTTTCTGCAAAATAAATAGGTTTCTTTCCAGGTAAAAACTTGGTACATACCTGTGTTGTAGGAAACCAATAAATGGTGAAATTCCTGTCCCTGGACCAACCATCATGAATGGGACAGATGGGTCTGCAGGTAAGTGGAAAGTATTGCTTGGACGAGCAAAAATAGATACCTAAAATGAAATCAGATAGAATACAATTGAAAAGTATTCTTAAGCGGTGAAAATACCATGAAATTTTTAGAACCTTCAGGGTATTTACATACTGTATATGTCCACAAACCCCTTCAAATCCTGAGCTTCAGAATTTATTTTTAATGCCACAGAGACATTTAGAATAAAATTTCCTATGAGTTTCTGAAAAACCCACCATATTTACAAACCTGTTGATCTATCTGGAGGAAAACTAGGGAAAAAACACACAAACATGAGTTTCTCAATATGAAAGGTGACTGCACCATAAATTTGGGGAATACTGTTACAGAATTCATGGAAAGTTTGGTGTTGGTACCCAAAGGGAAGTAAAGCCAGCTTATTGCTATTAAAGGCAACTCAACCTTTTTATACACAGTGGACATTTAAAAATGTTCCAGTGGAGGTGAGCATTTTTTATAGCAAACTGAAGCTTATACAAAGCTTGCTTTCTTAATTGTCATAAAATTTACATTATGTTCAAAAACGTGTATGAGTAAGCAAGAAGCAGATATCTGCTTGATTTATATCATTCCACTGATAAACCCTAATTCTGATCTTCAGATCTCTGTCTGAAAGGAAGTCCAAATACAATTTCTGTAGGAGCTCCACAACTATTCTCTGAGGCTTGGTTAACGTAACCTATAGAAAATGAGTGATGACTATTTCTAATTCTTTAAAAATTATTTGGGACTCAGGAGCAGCCACAGCACAGCCTCTCCCATTAAAGTCATTAGCAATTTATTTTGCATATGAATTATGAAAGGATTTGAATTTACTTTCAAGTCTATGGAAGGACTGAAACACTAGAGCAGATTATTTAATTTTTGTTCTGTAAACCTGAGTGGTGTAGCACTCCCTCATCTCTTACCATTTAATTCACTACAGATACTACAACATTAAATGGGATCATTTTTCCGTTTTCATGATGATAAAAAAAGAAATAAAAATAGTGTAATTCTTGCTGGGGCAAGGTGGGCAAAATTTGTAGTTCTGTTATACCTACTACTTCAAACCACACTTGAATTAGGAAGCTGTTTTCCCTATTAATGACTCTAAACTGGTCATTCTTTTAAAAAAGTGCTGCAAATGGTAAACACATTTATACTGTAAAGTGCCTTCCAATTAATCTAAGGTATTTTTGCATGAGACCACACTCATCTATTTTGTATTGGTATTCCACATATTTCTTCAATCTGTGTGTATTGCTGCACATTTATCTATGCTGAATTTTAGCTGGCACAGCAGATGCAAATAGTCCTGAACTTCATTCAGATTCATTATGTAAAAATCCCCCCCCCCCTTTTTTTTTTTAACATCACCTCTTTTTCATGTTTGATTTTTAATATGCTGCAAATCAATTATATTTTAAATAAAGAGCAGATGTGAATACTGGAATAAGATATATGATACACATATTAATGAGGCTGTCTTTTGAGTTAGTTTTATAAAGTGAGGATAACTTGTATTGGTTTTCTTTCCATTTTGTCAGACCAACACCTTAAATTATTGGCACAGTTTTCCTGTCACCAAATTCTATGCTTGTTTCAATTTTTTTTTTTAAATCAAATATAGATTAGACTTGTGGTTCTCATCATATTAATTGTATAGTAGAATTGATATTTTTTAATAATTAGATTACACCTAATAACATTGAGACTAATTAACTACACAGATTCTCTGTGACAACAGGAAAAGAGCAGGTAAAAAAAAAAAAAGTACCTCCTACTAATAATACTATGCCAAACCATCTTTGATGCACATCAGAAATACCACATACGACTGCCCCTGTGTCATATTCAGTAACTTGGCCTTTGCAAAATGTGAGACCTGACAAGAGGCAGGTTCTAAACATGTTACAGAGGGAAGCATGAACTTACAAGTAGGGTGGAAGTGCAAAATGAAGGTGCATACGGCCAAACCCCCACATTACATCAGAGCAGTGAACAAACAAACCTGCAGTTGTTTCAAATACGCATGAAATTAACAATCAGGAGTTTAGACCTAATAGTCATACCTTTTCAGTTGAAGGGCTTCCTCCTTTTGTATCTAGAGTATTTTTATTGAGGTGCAGCAGAGGTGCAACTAGCTCAGCAAGCCATCCTGTACATACTCCTTTCCGTGACATGGGTCTAGCAGGACAGGCAGGGAACTCCACAATATTAAACACAAAGCACAGTTTTCCTGGCTGATACAAGTTTGAACTGCAAAGACAAAAGTATAAAAAACCAAACCACAAAAACCTGAGAGAGGGCTGTACAATCTTACAGCAGGTCCACTTGCAGCCCAAACCACCTCAACTGATTCAAGATTCTCAGCATTCAGGTAACTGTGTGATATTTATATATCGTTAGAAAACTGCTTAAGGACTCAGAGGCCAGTTCCTACAGAAAGGAATACAAATTCCTACAAGATTCACACGTTCATGACCTTGGTCTTGAGAATTCTACCAAAGTCCTTCAGGACGCACAAACAGTCCTATTGGAACAGTCCAATCCTGTGTTTTTTTGCACCAGACACACAATCACTTTTTCCTCATGTTTCATCCTTCATTCATCTCTCTTCTTTAGATTATAAGATAGAAGCACACCTTTGAGAAAAAAGCATACCTAAATTACCAAGGAGATATAATTGGAATATTTCATTACCTTGACACTGAATAGGATCTGGCTTGTAATTTAGGAAGATGTTCTGAAAAATCGAAAAAACCAAAACAGAACAAAAAACAAAACAAACAAAACAAAAAACACAAACAAACAAAAAAACAAACAAGCAGCATTACTACTTGATTCACCTCAATGAAAATTAAAATATCATGAGTGTTTACACTAAATTACAAACATATTATTATTTAACTGTAATTTTACTTCATTAACATTCGGTGTTTGTGTTTCAGACATAAGCTATTAAGACCTGAACTTTATTTCGAATGTTTTTTAGACTTTGTGGAACATCTGTTCAAGAGCCTATAAAGTGAGGCCACAAGAGTTGATTTATTCGGTTCTTGGTCAATTAAAACCAACTGTAAGGTGCACAGAAGACATGCCACTAGCAAGTCAACAGGGTGAAGCCTGAAATTTAATTTTCTCCACCTTTCATCTAAGAGCTCAAAAGCTCTCAGAACAGGAATTGCTTGACTGAAAGCAATATTGAGTCCTAGAGGCAGATGTGCCAGTTCAATTTCAAACCACTACTAGTATCTATGCAAATTTTTGAAATCACAGCTAAAAAAACCCAATAAAAACAGAGACAGAGGTTTACTCGGCATTTTCTCAATGAGAAACCCCCTAAACATATATATCACACACAGGCATTTACATTTATGTATGTATGTACATACACAGAGAAGTTCAAACTCACTGATGCCTTGACAGGAATGACTTACATGGAGATTGCACATTTTGGCTGAGGAGAGGGGAATATTAAAAGGAGACAGTCATGTCTCTAAGTGAACAGTGTGGTGGGGAATGGTGCTCACAATAAGTGAGCAATACCAAAAAAATTTGGAACAGCAAATGCCAGAAAACATACAGTGGAGTAACAGGGTAACATACAGTTTAACTGCTTTTTAATTGTTTTTCCATATGTACCACCCTTTTGTGGATATTCCAATCAGTATATGGTTGAAATATAGACCCTGACATATTTTAAAGATGCTCTGCTACATGGTATAATTGCAGGTCCCAGTTACGAAAAGCTGGCTCAGTGAAGTCCCTTGAAGAAGACACTCAACCCATTCAACACATTACCTTCCTCGGGGAACACATTTTAAAAACTTTCAAAATTTCTATTTTATTCAGTTCAGTTGCTATAACGTGTTCCATACCACCTTTGAAAGTTAAGTGGTTTTCCTTTCATATATTAGTATAAAGTGGAGCAGAGATTGTATTTATTTTTTTTAAACCCTCAACAGTGTACCAGGATGGAGAGATCTGAGGTAGGCATGGTGAAGACAACTGCAAGAACACAAAAAGCATTTTTTTTTCTGTTTCATATAATGAAACATATTAAGAAATTCTGTTGGTTTCTTTTTATCTGGAAAATGACTGCCAGTATTTTCAGATGTATTTGAGATAGTTGTGGTTGGGAGTCTCATTCCTTCAGTGTTTTGTATAAGGTACCAGTGAGTATTGGACATTATGTAAACACAAATATTCTGGAAAAAGCTTTATGTTTTAACAGGTGAAAGTGCAAGAAAAGAGCATGTAGGCAGTATTTTTTAATCGTAAGGAACTGATGACTCTTTCTTAAAGACCCTAATCTTGCATACACCCTAAGCATATTTTTATGCACAGGGGCAGTCCAGAGTCAGCTGAAGCATAGATATGTACCCAAGTGTTTGCAGAATGAAGGCCAAAGACTACAAACTGGAGAACAGAGCTTTGATCCCCAACAATAGTTTTAGTTTGATCACTATGGGTACTATTAAATTTCTAAAGCGGTAAACTGAACAGTTATCCCCCTTTCTTGGGAAATTGAACATTTAGTTTTATGCATTGTCAGAAATCAAATCTAATTAAATATCAGTCCCTTACCAATTAACAGGTTAAGTGAAGGTTTGCAGCTTGGAAAAGCATGAAGTAAATCCAGCAAGCACACATCAGAATCTCTAATAAAGTGTGTGTAATCAGAAGCTCCTTGTCTGCTGCAAAGCTCTTGAAGCCTCCGTTTTTCTCCCACCTCACTGGTACATTCTGCAAGAGCTCGCAAAAATGCCTATGGGCAAGAAAATAAGAATGAAGGGTAAAAAAACTTGTCCATTTGGGAAAATGGTCACAAACCTGGGAAAAACTTGGGTTGCCTGGGGACAGGAAGCAGTAACCTGACAGGTTAATGGATAATACAATTTTATTTCCCAATACACACTTTCATCTGCATTTACATTTTTCTTTTTTTTTTTTTTTGTGGCTGCTCCTCTAATGTCTGGGACAAGTTAGCAAGTCAGAAAATCCTGCATTGTCTGAGTCAGGGAGAGACAAACAAGTACCTGTCTTCTAATTCCGCCAGGTTACTGAAATGCTAAAGAAAAGCTGTAAAATAATCTAAAAGATATTTTGCATAGAGCAACATGTGTACTTTCAATGACAAAACTTGACAGATGTGGCTCCTTATGATTAGAAAATCTGATTTTGCAAAAATGCCTATGAGGCCAGGTTCAGCCAGCCTTTCAGTTATCTGGCACCAAGTATCTAATACTTTTCTATTTACTTTGAGACCAGTTATCAGCCTCTGTACTGCAGAACAGGAATAGAGATTTCAGTATCTCATAGTTTGCCAGATAAAGTACCAGAGGTGAAATTTCTCAGCATAAAGTACAAATGGCAGCATACAAACTGCCAAACTTATTCACCAAGAAACATGACAACTACACATGAAACGAGGACCGATTTCTAAGAGCCCTTACAGCATAGAATTAATAGGGATTCATATTTGAAAGAACAAACACATATACACCTTTTTGGGAATTGCTCTTATTTCCAGACACCAGGTTAGAATGAATTTCAGAGTGCTTCTTTCAGGGATGTGTTGTGGATGAACTGCTCCTAGTTCAGTGGGAGAAAAAAAAAAAAAAAGACAAAAAACAAAACATTCATCTATTAACATCCAAGAATTGCATCACAGAGTGCTTGTTCCTTCAAGAAACACACTAAACTACATTCAGTTCAGTGTATTTGAGCCCCAGTTGGTTAGTGGAAATTATAAAACAAACAGCAAGACAGCTTTCCTCTGAAAAGTATCCTGTTGAAGTATCAATGACAACTTTCCTATGAAAAGTCAAAACTTAGCAGGAAAGCAGAAAACAAAAAGATACAACACATGAATATTCAAAGAAATTTCTTTGCTAAACCACTCAAGGTTTGTTGAAACTTTCCACCTTGAAGAAACTCAGAGGAATGCTTACCAAGAAAAGGAACATTCACATTTTTCCCCTCCATTAATAAGCACTCCTGGAAATCAGAACACGCTAAAGCTTTCTAATCATCTAACCAAAAGTCTACGCAGCCAGTGCCAAGGTGGAACTTCTGAGGCCCAGCAGATCCAAGGGGTCTCTGTACAAGCAAATAATCCCTCCTGTATTCTCTAGAGGTTCCATTTCTGAGGAGAAGGTACACTGACATCACATCTATCCCTTCAGGGAGTCAGCTAGGGTGCAGCCAGGCTTATCAGCCTCACGCCACATCATGCTAAAGAGGCTACTCTGTGTTAACCCCAAAAGCAATATAAGAGCATCAATGTGACAAAACACTTTAATAAGTTCTGCAGGACTCAGATTGTTTCCTTACAGACACAACTCGCATGTTGGCATTTCCCTTGACATTTCTTGGCTTTGGCATCTAGCTACTCATTCTTACTATCCTTTTTTTTATGCTCAAGAGCCCTTTCATACTACAGATTTTTTTCTCCAAGAATATATCTATATAACTTGCTAAATTATCTCTTCACCTCAGCATTACTTGACTGAACTCTTGCTACAAAGAACAAAATTTACTTTCAGAAGATAAGGAAATTGTCGTAACTATAATGCAGGAAAGAAGCATCCATTTTCACATTTATATAAATTCCCTTTTCTTGAACATGCTGACAGCATGTCACAAGAAGCACTTAATCCTCTTCCTAGGATGCTCAGACATACAATTAAAAAAAACAAAAACCAAACCAACCAAAAAGTACAGAAATCCAGTATTTGAACAACAGACTTTGTACCATACTGCAAATAATTCCTGTTTTGTCCTCTTAATTGATCTCATCTACTTCATCAAAGACTTCATAGATTGAACAAAGAGAGGTTGTGAACAAAATTCAGTAGAATTCCTGGTAAATCTTGAAGATGCAGCAGAGGCATAGGCTGCTGTTCTTGCTCTTCTCTCAGGTTTTTCAGTTCCCTTCATTCAGTAAGGCCACAAATGTAGTAGTTTGTAATAACTATAAGAAATTCCTCATAAATGTGAATACAGTTGAGACAACCATCTCAAAACAAAAGCAACTCTGGAAACATTGCTACAAAATGCAAAGCTGCATTATAGAGGTGAATTCTTTGGTACAGGTGGGTAAAACCAAGTAATTAAATACAGTAACTTAATGAGCCTCTGCTCACCAGCAGAGCTCAAAAAAAATGCACTTGGGTTTGAACCTAAAACCATTTCACTTCGTAACTGCAGTGGATGGAAGTCAAGTGTACAAGCTGTAACATCCATCAGTGGATCAGCAGGAACTTGCTAGGTCCTGGCCAAGTATCCAAAGCAAGTGTAAAAAAGTCAGCATGATTTGCTCTGGGTGACCCAGGACACTCAAGAGCAGAACAAAGAACTCTGATTCTCCGTGCTGCAATCCACCACTATGATCTTCCCTTCTACTATCATTCATTAAGACTCAGAAACAGGCATGCCATTTTACATACAAGCTATGGCAACATGTTGCATAAGTAACACATAATTTCACCTTTTTTCCCTGATTAGTGCTACATTAGGCAGTAACTGGGATTATTTACACCCAGGATGAGAGCACTGATACTCCCAAGTTTCACTCAATCTTTTTACCAACTTTGCCTTGAAAGGTCAGTGGTTTTGGTATACAAGAACAATTAAGGGGATAAGCTATGCTCACTTGGCTATACAGGCTCTGTTCCACATGGAAAGTGCTTGGACACAGATGAACTCAAAGTGCCCTGTTAGGGCAGCTTAATGTCCTTCCTGCAACATCAGTATAGCACAAGAAAGATAAAATACTGTAGGCAGGAAGGAGAGAATATCTCTCTGGGCCTCTTCAAGGAGACCTTCAATCTGAACGTGCTGTTGACACGGTCTTGAACTTACAGAGACTCAAATTTTACGCAGTCAGCTATCAGGGCTCTGATTTGCACAGAAAAAACTACTACCCTTCATGAGGAACAAAATTCCAAGCCCACTTTTCTATGAAGATCTTTTGGCCCTCCATTATCCCCTCCTTTGCTATGCCCTTCCCTTTTAATCACTGCCTTTGTAAATGTGTTTTATTCTGTAAAATCTGTAAACAGTGTAAGAGTAGAGGTAGCATACTTGTGAAATCCCCCCAGACCACCTAATCTCTTGCTGCTTTACCTGTGCACAGCTTTTGGGCCTGGGCCAGGCAATACTGCCTTGATCTTGAGGGTGCTCATGACCACACCTGATTCAAAGGGAGATTGTTACAAAGCTGGGACCCTCCTGGGATCATCTTTTTTTTTTCTTCTTCTTTTCTTGGGTAGAAGCAGCGGGTGTGTTTGGAGGAGGTCTGCCCCAGAGGACCAAGGACACTGGCAGTTCCCCATGACAGGAGGATGCAGGGGGAGTGGGTTCAGCACAGTGGGGCTAGGTAACAGCCAGACCAGCCCTGCAGATGTAGGGCTTGTTCCCAGCACAGCCTCAGCCAGGACCAGGCTTTAATTGTTAACAGGCTTGGCATCAAATATAACCAGTGACCCCTCTCAGCAGAGGTGAGTTACTAGAGTAGGGGTCAAGGACGGGGATCAGCTGGGCCTGAACATCCCATATGATGACAACAAGGCCTGTCATGTAAACTCACCTCATTAACAAGTGAGTTACTCATTTTATCCAAGAATAGGGGTCCACTTCCTTCTCATACTTAAGGGACAACTTGTGTTGCCCTCAATAATGCAGGGAATCTCACCATGTGAACTGATTTACCCACAGACTGGACCAAGAAAGAGCCCTAACCCATCCTGTGGAACTAAAGGCACAACTCAGAAGCACCATTAAGACACCAGCTGCAAGGCAAGAGAAGAGTAACTCTCACAGGCCCAAGGGCATACCTTGAACCTGCAAGTACCTTTTCTGAGGCATGTGATCATAAGACTCAGCAGAACAGACCCACCTTGCAGCAGCATTAAGTCTTCTGCTTCAGAAGTGCAGTCCTCTTAACATGTACAACAGATAGATGTGAGGTGCTGTGCAAGGAGAGGTTTCACTTTCAGGTGAGGGGTTGTTAGGGTATGTGATTAAAAACTCATCTTTGTACACATGAAGGAGCACAGAGGAATGAGATGGATGAATGCCAAAACCAGGCTTAAGTTTCCCATCAGAAACTAACTCATGTACAGCAAAATCACCAGCAGCATTCTATGTATCCTCTCTTTTTTAACCTATCTTTATGACTTCCAACATGCCTCCATGAACTGGTAGTTGTATTTCAATACTAAAAATGTTCAAAGCTATACATACCAGCCACTACTAACACAGAAAGGAATATTTGTTCATGACTAGTGTATCACACCATACCTTTCTTCTTAGTGCCCTGCTTAACCTTTACAGAAACAAAGTATTCTCCTTTTTCAGAAAGTCCCAAGATGTGAAGAAGTTCTTCCACCTCACTGACATTGTTGGGACACATTACACAGAAGGCATCTCCCGGTTGGTAGTCAAAGACTGTATCCTGTTTTAAAATATGAGATGATTTCTATTAAATTGTATCACAAACCAAGGCCAACACAAGCCCTGTTTCCAACAACAATCATCCTGCTACTGCAGTCACATGAAATCATATGTTCTTTTACTCTATACCAGCACCTCACTGCTTGGCACTTATCAGAAACTAAATACTCATGTTTTCTTTTCAGGTTTAACCTTACCAATTAGAAAAATCTTTCCTTATGTGATTTAAATATTTGGACACTCTTTAATAAGAACTGCTGAGCAGCCTTAACAGAAGGAAAATAAATATTAAGAGGATGATCTTCCCTGAATAAACCATTTTTTACAGCTAGGGTCACAGAGGTTGACAGTTTGAGTACTATGTTAACAAGTCAGAGCAAACGAACGGCAGAAACAGTGTTCAAGAGCTAATGATTCTTATCACCTGATTATACTAGTTAAATTTGTGTGTAGAGTACCTACCACAAGGAATAGTCACAATTTACAATAGAGTTCTGAATATTCCCCAGGTTGTATATTTACAATCAGAAAGATTATTCATTTTCAGTATTCCCTGCCTGCCCTTCTCCACTAAAATTCCCTTCAAAAAGTATTGCGGTCAATACAAGATTCATGGAACAATAACAAATTAATTTGACACTTTATTTCTGTTTTGACTTCTATGGAATCACATCTTTAGTGAAGTGCTGCATTTAAAAAAAATGGATCAGCTTAAGCTGACATCCTACTGTATAGGGAATTATTCTTTCATTTTGAACCGTCAAATAAATAATTTTCCCCCAGTTGTTATACATAACTCACACGCTTTTCACCCTTTATTTTAACCCACTAAAGAAAAAGCCATCACTAACTTACTGCAATATCAAGTTCTAAGAGCAACGCAGTTTTTATCGCATCTTCTCTAGTGAGCTGAACTGCTTTTGTAACGGGCACTTCAAAGGTTGTTCCCTCTGAAATCAGTGAGGAGAGGTGTGGATTCTGAAAAAGAGGGCACAGAAACTTACACTAAAAATGCAAATCAGCTGAATGACATCTCACTATCACACACAGGAATTAGTTTGAAGCAATCTTAGAAAACAATTCAAAACAATGAGGAAAAACATCAATCTTCTATATACAGAGTATTTTGTGCTACAATTTTAAAAATCACATCCAAGCAGTAACAGGCTTATATTCAACTATAAAAAGTCAGTTAGCTCAAACAGTCTAATGGGCCTAAACTACTATTAAATGCAGCTGTTTCCTTTTTCAAGAGCTACCTTGAAAATAGCCAATTAGAGAATGGCATTTATGGTAAAACCCAGAAAATTCCTGCCTAACTAAAGGATTAATTACTAGGTGTACAGAATGGATGCAAGACGAAGGAACAGAAGCTAATTAAAAATATCATTGCAGATTTACAGGTTAAGACTTCGGGGTGCAGATGGGGTTATTAGTACAGGCATTTTATTAGAGGAATTTTAAAAACTGCAGTGAAATTTGCAAGTAATCACCAACTTTCACACTACAAATCAGCATCACGTTATGCCACGACATTTCTACCCAGGTGACTATATGCCCCAAGAGTTGTAAACAGGCACCAAGAATAATTCCAAACCACCTCTGTTAAAGGCTGTCCGTTGAAGAGCAGATTACAGCCCTCATTTCTTTGAGATCAACACAGACAAAAATGAAGAGAGGTGGGAGAGATACCAAATGTTGGTAACAATACTCTGTCAAATGGAAAGGAATTATTCTACCAATACGAGACCATTGGTTAATCTGAAGATTTGCAATTAAAAAAAAAAGAGACAGAAGAATCACTTGAGACCAATAGTTGGAAGTTTTATTATTCTTTTATAATTTTGACATGGCTTGGGCCATATCAAATTATTGTTCATCAGCTGGACTGTGATAACTGCCTACATTCATATTCCCTTCAAGTCAAGTTCAAAGCACAATGAGATGAAGATTTAAGCTAAACCGTGTCACGCTTGCAGACTGTTACTGCTCTGCTACTAATAAACAGCAGCTTGGTAACTCAGCCTTGAGCCTCAACAGCCCAGGACATGGATCATATAAATAAATAGACAGACTCTGTACACAGCCTTCTTTAAATGGCAGGGAATCTCTTTTTGGAGATATCCAAACTTCAAGTTGATGCATTTCAAAACAAGCCAAATTCAGCTGTGTGTGGCTAAAAATGCCCGTACTTGTTGCAATGGTAGATACTGGAAAAGGACATGAATTGTGCCATATTAGTTAAAACAAACCCTACATGGGACCTGTTTGTTGACAAAGTCTAGCCAACTATATAAAAAACTGTGCCAAAGGAAAAAAAAACAAACAAAACAAACCAAAACAAACCTGCATTTGATTCTTTCCAAGGCTCAAGACAACCATCCAGCTTTATACTTGAAATCTGGACTATAATCTTTAATCTGTCACTGAATTTCAGATTAGCAGATTCAGTTTTTTCAATTGCTGTTCAAAAGCAAAATGCACTTTTTTTTCTATTTACACAAAAGTTAAGGCATCAATATTAGAACCTGATCAATTATTTCAGAGATCAGCCTGAATATATGCTATGACTCTAAAAGAAGAAAATGAGCTCTTTTAACCACTGTATCATCACTTTCAACCCAAGTATTAGTTGTTAGTTGAAGAATACCTCTAAATCATAAACCTTTGTTTCAGTAATTTAGATTATTCATTTCAACAACCCAAGCAAAACAATATGAGGTTTAAAATAAAAGTAGAATTAACCAGTGTTTAAATTCATACACAGTTATATTACCTAGAGACTAAGTGATTCACTCAGCATTACCATTGACACTCTCAATAGAGTGTCAGGGCCTTGAGGAAACTAATGGGCTTTCACAGTCCTGACCAGCCTCACCAGAGGACTCCAGTCACTTCTAGAAGCTCATGGGCTCAAGAGCCCCATCTTGGCTCATCCCTGGGTCAGCCACAACCATGCCCACCGCTGGCCACAGATCCTGTTGATCCAGGCCTCTATCTACAGACTGACTTCCTGGCTTTGCTCCAGATCTGCCTCATTCCCACAAACCTGCCTGAGGACCTGCACTCTTGGCTGATCCTTGCTGTCATCTCCTGGTTTGCATCACTTGGGTATCAGGGGGCAAGGCTGTCTGCGTTACCAAACTCAGGTCCTGGTCCCTGTCATTTTTAGATCTTACTGCTTCCTTGAACAGACAACCAAAACATCTGCCCTTCAGCAGGCAACCAGAATATTTAGAGTCATGTTTTCCAGTTCATTTTGAACACTAAATATGCCAACTGAAGATGATTCCCAGCTCATGCTAATTATTCTCTTTGTACAGCATGACTTTATTCAACATGGTTTCGTAGGAAAAGTACATTGGCCTTTGATCTGTAGCTCATCTTCCAATCCCAATAGTAAAATCATAATCATGTTTTTACAATAATAATTTTCTTTGTTATTAAATATGCAGCAAATTTTTTGAGCAATTTTACACCTTCTTAAGGAATTTGGAAAGTACTAAAAGTTTGAACAGAAACTGTACTATCCTTACTACAGGAAGCTGTTTTCACTGTCCTAACACAAGCCACTGAGGATTTTAATTCTTTCATTCCTGGCAATGCCAAATTATTATCTAGCTAATTTATACCTTGACATAAGTGTCTGTGACTCATATGATCCTAACTACATTTTCACAATATCAATGGACCTTTCACTTACATCCCTGAATGCAGGAGTTACTGAATTGTTTCTCCTTTACATAAGTACCCACTTGCTCTGGTGAGCTGTATGTAGGAGTATACACTCATGCTCCTACCAGAGCCGGAGGCTTCCAGCATTCAAAGCAAAATCCTTACCTCACCATGGGTGTCCTGAAACTGCACCTCTATATATTCTGGTGGCAAGGCAGGAATATTAAGAGCAGACTGAGAGAGAGGAGGGACAGAATGAACAAGTGAAGGTTCGGTGTCTCCAGCTGAAGCTTCAAGATTGATGTCAACCAGCTTCTGTGACAGAAGATCAGAACTCCTCACTCCCTCATCTTCTAGCTCCAAGTTCTGCGCTTTTGAGCTTAAGTTTCGTTCCTGCACAATGCGCGGAGCTGCAGAGAGAGAGTTAGAAGCAGCATCGACAACACTGCTCATGCCTTCTTGTTCTTTCTGCAATAGAAATGCTTCCTGGAGGGCAAGCCAAAGTCCGTCAATCCAAGGATCAACCACTAATTCCAAACTGGAAAGGTGGGGAAGAAAAAAAACAAAAAGGAGAAAGGAATGGATAAATTATTGTCACTTGTAACTGGACTGTTAACGTACAATTAATGAAAACACCTGAAAAAGCTAAAAATGCTATTAATTTTTTATTTTTGATATATACCTGCACCTGTTACCAAGACTACTTATTTGATAAAAAAATATTTTCATTTAGTTATTACCACAAAGTAAATTTATGGAATCTGAAGCATATAACAGCCTTGTACTTCTTCCAGTTTCTCATTTTTATTTTCTTATGCTGAACTTCATGACACTAAATTGAAGGGATAGTAGCAAAATATGTAACTATTCATTGTGAAACAAACATCAGTAGCTTATACTAATGGTCCATCTTTATTATTTTAGAACACAAGACATAAGTTTTATGATTATAGCAATGTTTGTGTTCAACTGTCTTGCATCGTCATGCAGAGAACCAATACAATCTGCAGTTCAAAATAAGTAAGCTGTGACTGCAGCCTACTGGCCAGAAAGAGCAACAGAACAGAAAGAGTTTTCTTAATTCCTCTACAGCAATCAAAAAAACCTTCTTAACTAATTCCTCTACAGTGATGTAAAAAAAAAAAAAAACACAAAAAAACCACAAAAACCCCACAATGTTTTACAGAAGAGAGAAGAAAAATTGACTAAAGCAGCTCTACTGCAAGATGTGAGCTTGTATAAAAGTCTGATGTGTATGTAGAAAGACATCCCATTACCCAGTACCACACATACTGGGAACTGGATTTACTTTTATTTCCTTCAGTAAATAGACAACATTTTTGAACCCCTTCACTTATTTTGAATGACTTAATTTCTAAAGCCACTAAATACCCTCCATCTTTCCAGTCATTACAGATGTTTGCTTACGCTTTGAGAATGGAGTTTTATTTAATGGCAATTGAGATTGAAAAGGCATACTGTTCAGACAGGACTCCCTCCTCTGAGGTGCTGAGTATTCAGGTTCAACTCGCGCCAAAGAGTCCAAAACGTTTAGCCAAATTCACATGTAATTACTGCATCTTGAAGAAATAAAATCCAAACTCATTCACCTCTTACCCTACACAATCATCTGCTAATCCTGTGTTGTAGAAGTGCTGGGCACCAAGTTCTTGAAGTCGTCTATCTACTGTCTTTCCACCATTACAAAAGAACGTGTACTCCGAATCTCCCAGACCTAGCAAACCCAAAGAAAGAGGAATCATGTCAATCAGACATCCACAAAGATCTGCAAAGACAACAAAGGATTTTCTTGCAGGCAAACAGAAGAATCTGATAAAAGCAAAGAACGTATTACCAGGACACTTTTATGACCTTCTGAAAAAATTGTTTGTCCCAAAGTAGATCTGAAAAAATGGTTCCTCCTTCACAAACGTAAGACATATTTTTCTGAAACACTCTGCTTTCAATATTTCACATTTCAGAAGAAAGTTGCCTTGGTCTGAGACTTTTAAAAAATACAAAACCATTCTTGCAGGAAAAACACAAAGAACTGAAATCATTAAAAAGAGTGAAACTGATAAACTGTGTGTGAATTACCAAAAGAAACTATCGGACTTCCAGGTTAAAATTGTTAATACACATCAACAACACAAGGAAATGGGTATTAAAAAGTAATTCAGAAATACCAGAACCTTAAAAAAAACCCTTGAAACAACAACAAGAAAACCAGTACATCAAACATAGGAGTGATTTTAAACAATATGAAGTAAGAAATGTAAGAAAATGCTTATATTCAGATCATTTCTGTGACACTCTTCCTTTTTTGCTCATAGAGGACATCACAATAAAGCTGATTGTGTTACAAAAATAAACATTCTATTAACAGTTAAAAAAACCCTCAAACAGTCTATTCACAAGTAAAGAACATAAGAATTACTCACTGACAGACAAGTGCAGCAATAATATAGAAAACCACCAAATCACCTAGCAATCCATAGTGGAGATGTGCAAAGTGATCAAGAGGTAAGGTTCCGTCTTGAATTTTCTTTACAAACTTGCGGGCAGTGTCTGGTGGGTCTCCAGTACCAGTAGTGGAAATAACAATAACTACAGGATCCTTCTCTGTTTCCAGGTTGTACTACAAGTAATAGAACACGTTAAGTTACAAGGTGCTTTTTGATAGCTATTTGTGGCCTTAGATATTATCTTCAACCCTTCCTTTTCCCAAAGGTACACAGAACAATGTTTACTCTCACCCTATCTGCATTAAACTACAGAAAGTCTTTCAAGTAATTACAAGTCATTTTGGGGATGTAATTTATAATCTTGGTTGGAGTTTTCAGGACCAGACTGGGTAAAGCCCTGAGGAACCTGCTCTGAGCTCATCTGACCCTGCTGCGAGATGACCTGATGAAGTCCCGTCCAACCTGAATAATCCTATGATCCCGTACACAAATGCCAAGGGGCAGCATTTTGAACAGCCTAGTACACACATGAAGAATACTTCACAACTGCCCTCAGCTTAAATGCACAACTCCCACAGTATTTACTTTGTCAAAGGAAAAAAGTATTTTTGTACATATGATGACAATCGCAGAGCCTGCCACAATCCCAGTAATTTCACACAGATAACTGGGGTGTGACCATACAAACTGTGGGATCATTTCTACATTCCACGAGGGATCATTTGGTTCTGACTGATAACTTCCATGTTACATCTGTCTTTGTCACTGAAAAAACCCTGTGTTTTGAAGGCTCTAAGGTAGCTCTGAACAGAGATAATCAGTCACTGTACTCTACAGTCTGGTTCATTTTGGCCCCTTCACCCTGCTCCCAATTAATTTCTCTCCCCTTTTCCAATACTGATCTTCCTCATTTCACAGTTTTATGGGAGTTACTCCCACTATACCAGGCTGACAAGAACTGCCCATGTTTGGCATTGTGCATCAGTTCCATAAATTCAGGTCTCATGCAACCATTTATTACTTCTCGAGTAAAGAGCATCCTGTGTCTCTGATGATTTCAGCTTTGCACAGGGCTGCAGCACTGTGCTACTGTGCTGGCTGTCAGGTCACCCGTGCGACACCTCTCTGGGCTACAGGTTTGGACCCACAGGGACAGCTAGCCACCCATGTGAAATACAGCTCTGCAGAATCCCTGACACCTTGTTTGGAAGTGACCTCTGGAGGTCACTTAGTTCCACCCCATGCTCCAAGTCGGGCTGTCAATGCTGCATTAGCTCTGCTGTGACTCTGGCTGAATTTTGAAAATTTCTACTGGTAGATTCCACTTTTCTGGGCAGACTCTTTCTTTCAGAATAACTTCTCCACTAGTGTCAAATCTGAGCTTATCAGGCTGCATTCACAGTACAGTCTTCTGCTGCTAAGAAGAGTTTGGCTCAAGTAGGCTACTATTAGGTCATTCCTTAGCCTCTTTTTTGCCATAATAAGCAACCCAATCTCCTCTGACTGCTCCCTGCAGGTTACAGTTTAAATTCTCTCCCAGCATTCCAAGCTCAATAAAGTAGTATGGTTATGAGAAAATATAAATAAAATAACTAAAGTTTCATTTCAAGCAGTTTCAGGACTGCAATTCAAAACTTCAGAGTTTGAGAAGCTATATTCTGAACACTTCGCTCAATAAATCACTCAAACCTTATCTCCTCCTCAAGCCATGTAAAAAGTCATCCCTTACACCTACAATCCAAAAAAGTTAAGAATACAAAGAAACGGAGTATTAAGTGGTTTTGCTGTTGTCATTTTTTTCAAAATCTTCCTGAAGAACCTAAAAGCAGTTGCATGGAGCAACTTAAATTACCATCTGGAACACTGCCCCTGACAGTGGCCAACAGCAGCTGCCTAGAGAAGTAAAAGAGAAGAGAGTAAGCATGCAGGGATATTTATTCCTCAAGTACTTTGCCAGACTTCAGTGAGTTGTGGTCCAGGGACATTCCAAGCAGAGGTTTTGTTTTTCTCAAGTTCAAGCAAACTCCAAGTACCCAAAAATTCCCAAGACTGCCAAAGTTGAACTATAAGTTGTGCAAAAAAAAAAAAAAAAAAAGCCCTTAAGGGTCCCTGCTGCCACAACCCAGATTTTCCAAACTTCCACAGTTGACTTGATAAGTACAAATATAACTACGTTGACAAACAAAAGCAAATTCTTCACATAAAAAAAAGCAAGGGTCTACTTGTATCACTTAAAAATTTACACTGTGTTCTGTTAAGAAAAAAAGAAAAAAAGGAGACAAGCTCAGGAACTAAAAAGTGGTATATTAAAACAGAGCTGTGATCAATTCACTCAGTTCTTGCTTACTGCACTGCACATTCTCCTCTGCAAACTTAAAGACCTTTTTGAAGCCAAACATTTGGTGACAGAGGTCCTGCATTAATTTGCATCAGTTACTGGGAGGTCTGACATATCACTAGACCAACAAGAACCTTACACAATTACAGTTTTTTACACTTCACTTCTTTCTATATCCTTAGTGACACAACTTTGTCCTCTTCTTTCTCTTTCCTTCAAAAGTACTCCTCAGCTGATGACAACACCACTACACAACAGTGAGCAGCCTGCTCAAGCTGTGAATGACTGCTGAAGGAAGAGGATGGACCCCAGCACCCAGATATGTATTATTCTGCATAGCCATATCACGGCAAACATGCTTATTCAGATAACTCATCGAAGACTGATCACATGCACTGTGACCTAAGATGATGCCCAGTCAGCCTCCTATTGTTACTGCTCCTACCTCACTTCCACTTCATTTCAGTCTTCCATCAAGCATAAAGAGCAATCACAGTAACCAAACAAAGATTTATGACCTTTTCTCCCCTACAAGAGCATAGGTGAGAGATGCTACTTGGAAACAGACGGTGTTTCCGAGACTTGAGAAGTATTTGACCTTTAATTCGCCTGTATGGCAACAGGTTCACATTGTGACTATTGACACTGCAGCCACCTCTTCCACCCACAGACCTCCACAGCAATCCCTGTAAGTAATGGCAAGGTCTGAAAAATACCCAACAGCTGCATAAAAATGGGCCCTCTAACCAACAAACATGGACAAAAGAGAAACCTCTTACTTCCTCGCCTGAAGCAGACACGCCTTTGTGGAATAAACTCAGAGCTCACATTCCCAAAGGACTTCACAAGAGGCTCCACTGAATTCAAGCAAGCTCTTGCTCCAGTATATTATGCCACTCTGCCTTATCCTCCCCAATTATACCTAAGCTTATAGAACTTGTCTTTCTTTACAGCGAAGTGTAAGGAAAAGCTGAAGTGATGAAATCTCCAAAGCTGCTGAAATGACTTTTTTCCTCAGTGCCCGATTCTCAGATCTCCAATTCAGTACCTCCATCCACCTCAGCAGTAACTCACAACTCTGAGTTGTCTTGCCAAATTTGACAAAATAGATTTATTCAAGTGCAGGCCAATAACAGAGCTAGAAATATCCCGCCTACTGCCTTCCTGAAACTACCCTCCAAACTTGTCAAATGCAGAAGAAATGAAATGGAAGAATATAAGGTGAACCTGCACATTCCTTGCTGGCTGCATAAAAGTCTCTTTGCAACGCTTTGTTCACCTGCTCAGCGAACATTCATTCAAAAGCAGATGTCCAGCTACCCAGCATGTAAAGTAACATAGTGTATCCCCAGGAAAGCAACTCACTAAAAGGGAACTAAATTATTTTTATAAACTTCTCAAATTTTCAAGTGCATAAAAAGCCCAAGACTCTTTAAGTGTACTGCTCATCACATAGGAAATACCACGCTATCAAGTTTTGTTTATTCATGTTTCAAAATGGTTTTGTTTGAGGACATACAGTTGAAAGTACTTTGTGAAGGAAATGACAGTCCACATTGCTTTTAGCTACAGACACTAACAGTTTTCAGATCCTTACCCTTGGATAACAGCAAATATTAAAAAGCTACTTCCTTGCTCTAGCCAAGCTTTTCACTTTTCTCTATGATATAACTTCAGTGTATCCAGTGTGAACTGAATTAAAGCATATGATAAGTAATTCTAAAAGACACCACAAAAGCTCAGGGTCATGCTGGACCCCACAGTTAACAGGATACAAAACCTCAATGCAACACAAAAACAACAGGGGAAAAAAAAAATGCTGACCAGTAAATATAGAATCCATTCACTACTGCATACATAAATAGTTTTCAAGAAGTCACTGCACTGTTTTAGAAGAGATCAAAGATACATTAATTTACTGTTCCAGTAAGAAAAATCACAAGAAAGATGTAACTTTGGCAGTAGGCTAATAAGCATCTCTGACTAATGGTCCAAATTACTGATTCAAAATAAATAAAAAAAAAAAAGTAAAACTAGATGGTGTATTTTAGGTGGATACATGTGCTCAGCCTTCACAATTATTAACTGCCACCACTTGAGCATGTGAAGAAAAATACAGCTTTTAAATAACTATTTTTCAAACCAGCATGGAGTATCTCACCTTGTCCATCTCACTCATACAGTGCATATCAGCTTCAAGTCCATGGGCACCTGCTTGTTGCCATATTTCCTCAGCTATGGCTTTTGCCTGCCCCTTTTGTGTTGCATAGAGAAGCAAAAACCTCCTCTTTAAATCACAGCACATTTCCCAGAACAGAGCACTTTTTTTTTTTTTTTTAAAGACACTGCAGGGGAAAAAAGAAGAAGGGGAAAAAAAAGTAAATGCATTGTGCGAAGTACAGCAAGATATTGCTTTGCTTATTGAATGAAAAAGAGATACTGTAAAGGAAAGCAGTAGTGATGTTTAACTTGGAAATGAGGCATCTGCTCTGAAGGGAAGCCATTTCTCACAACCAAGCTTTGTAGGCCAGTTGCAAAGGACTCACCCTATCAGTTGTACATGCTGTACTGCCCTGGTGTTTCAGTAATGTTGCAATATCCCCAGTATGAAGAATCGAGTTTGTAAACAATACAATAGAAAAATTAATTTCATGAAAATGTATCCTATTTTTATTAAGTTATATTTTCCACTTTACGGCCCTGACTGCTTTGATCACTTTTCTGAGAAGTATTTGAAAACAAAACATAAAGCTGGTACAGTCAAACTACAATTCCAAGAAATAAAAAAAAAGTAAACAAGGGTTCACATTTGCGGGCCCTGGAACAGGCTGTCCAGAGGTTGGGGAGTCTCCTTCTCTAGAGACTTTCAAAACCCACCTCGATGTGTTCCTGCATGGTCTGCCCTAGGTGGAGCAGGGGGGCCAGACTTGATCTCTAGAGGTTCCTTCCAACCTCTACCATTCTATGAGTCTGTGTTGACCTAACAGCACCATGACCTCTGCCTAGGCCAGGCAGAGCCGCCTCCCCATAAGACTCTGTGAGCTGCTTCCGCTCCAGCTAGTACAGTAACAACAAAGGCTGCAAAAAGTAGCTACCCATATCTTGGGTGCATGGATGTAAACCTTCAGGGAACTTTCTCACTGGTGTGTGGACTAGTACACAGCACAGAGACACAAAAGTTAGAGCAATCACATCTCCCACAGAATGTGTGTGTAAACACAGCCAGGAGAAGGGACAACGCTTAAGATGCACAACTCCTGAGAGAGGGGACTGCATGTGCACGTAACAGTGCAAATGTGTGCTTGTGGGAAAAGAGGAGGCCACAATTAGACAGCTCCTTAGAATACAGAAGGCTCTTCAAATATTTGTAGGCCTTTATTAACATTTATTAAGTGCCTAGTACCACATCTGTTGTGCTGTTGCTATTGATCTTGAATATATAGTTCAATTAACTGATTAAACAGCAGCTAAATTAACTGCATGACAGTAAATTATGTCATTAGTAGATCAATAAACTCCAATCACGATTCAATCTAAACCGCACAAGTTGCAGAGTTTCTCCCTGTGAGAGCATCTTCCTTCTGTCTGTCATCAACCCGAAGAACTTTACGCACAAACCCACTGAGCAATGCCTGCTAAAAGAAAAGAGAATCAGTTGTGCCTACCTGCAGATCAGCGAAATCATAAACCAGGAACACATCTGCACTCAGATGAACACAGGGCCCATCTTGCTCTTGCTTTGCTGCACTCTTCAAACATGAATTGCCACTTCCACTTATATGTGTTGAACTGAAATAATAAGGAAAAGAAATGGTCATTCTTGACTATTGAGCTTTCGACAGAATCCTTCTAACTTTAGTAGTATTACCACACAGCCGTTAACATGTTGATGTGCTGGTAGTCTCCTGTCAAAAACCAAAAACAATGTTTAAGCTGGGAAACAAACCCAGGATTTGCTGGCCAAAACCACTGATTCACATGAACCTAAGGATGAAAATTCCAAATTATAGCTCATCTGATCCAATACGCAGAAAAGTCAAAAAACAAGCAGTCCACAAAAGATTAACAGATAGACCATCAGCTCCATAGGTCCACATGCTGTAGAAGCAAACAAGCCATCCATGAACTCCAGCCACACAGTTTCAATGAACACGGCTGTACGGTAAGGCCAGGCTGCCTGCTCCATCGGCCTGGTCTGCCCACAATGCCCAACTGCACAGCCACAGACGGGATAAAAACGCAATAGACTTCTGCAGCAGCTTGACACGCTTCTGGGTAGCTTTAAACCAGGCTGTGGGACCGTGACTTCAGAGCCACGAAGCCACTGCTTTGTTATTTTTCCAAGCCAGTCACTCGTCCTGAATCACTTTCACCGTAGCACCAAAATAAGTACAAAAACCATAAACCCGTCTGTGAAAGCCGCCCGTGAAACCCGCCGCGGCCCAGAAACACAACTGGTTGGGCCAACCCACACCCCGCCGGGGAGGGGGAGAAGGATGATTTGATGGAGCTAAAGCCAGGCCCACACCAGAGACTCAAACGCCGCTCCAGCAACAGAACCCGCCCAGAGAGCGCCACGCGCCCCTCTCCTCCCGCCCGGCCTCGGCCGCCCCTCAGGCCGCGTCCCCGCCACCCACGTGCGGGGAACGGGACCGCTGGCTCTGCAGTCCCCTTCAGACGCGCTTTTGAACACACCCGGCCCCGGAGCAGAGCGCCCACGGCAGCTTACTCTCCGCGTCCGCCCCGGCACCGACAGCGCACGACGGTTGCCGGCGCCCGGAGGTAGCGGTCGGGGAGAGCCGGAAGCTCCCGGCGGCCCCCGCACTGCTGTCATGGCGGCCGAGGTAAGGCTCCCCGCGCTCCCGCAGCTTGACACCGGCACCGCCGGAGCCTTAGCGGCGGGGGGAGGAGGAAGATGGAGGGAGAGCGGCGCCCCGGCCCGTGGCAGGCAGCAGTAGGCGCTGGGGTGGGAGGGACCTGCCTCGGCCCACGGCGGCGCCGCCGGGCCCTGCCCGTCCCCCGCTCCTCTTGGCGGAGGGAGGCGTTGGGCCCGCGCTGCGGAGCGGAGCGGAGCGGGGCGGCGCGGCGAGCTCCCCGCCGGTGCCGCCTGGCCCCCGTCAGCCTCGCCCATCGCCCCCGGCTGCAGCTCCCCTCGGCCCGCCCCGGCCGCGGGTATCGGCGGTGACCCCCTCTGCTGCCCAGCGGTCTCGGCCCGGGAGGCGCCGCCGTGCCGTGCCCTGCCTGCCTGGGGGCACCGGAGCGCCCGTGCGGACAGGCGGAGCAGACGCGCGCTGTTGGGGCCTGTCACGCGGGTCCCGCCGCTACCGGCACTTTCTCCTCTTTGCATTGCCTTGCGCTTCGGCTCCTGGGAGAAGGGTCGTCCCACCTGTGCCCCGCCGCTGAAAGATTTTTTTTTTGATGCATTTTACTGACACTGACAGTGTTTTCCAAACTGTATGTTTATATGTATTTTTTTTTTCTTCTAGGTATCTTTTGAGAACCCATATGATCCAATATGGCTTTGATTAGCCAAAAAAGTTTCCAGTTTTATTCATCCAGTACACCAGCAAGCAGGTTCATTTTGATGACGCTAAGCAAAAGGTTGAGCTTTATCAGTGGGCAGCGAAAGCCCCAAAACTGTAACTCTGTAGCCATGAGGATGCTGTGTTTCAAAGACAAATCTCAGTATATGTTTTGTAGAAAAAACCACGTGCAACTCCGGATACAGTCTCTTTCTGTAAATGAAACAGTGCATCTTTGTGGAGATGTTGGGAGCAGTATTAAATCTAGAAGCGTGTGGATGGATGAGCAGCTGTTTTTCAAGAAGCTGAACAGCCTTTGTACATCAAAAGAGATTTTTGACTTTCTTTGCTCTCTGGAAGTCATGTCTGATACAATGGCATCGGGAGCCCTGCAGAGGATTTCTGAAGTTGAGGTGGATGACAATGGTCTGAAAGACCCTGAAGGAGTGTTAGAGAATGATGTTTTTAGGGCGTTATGCTTCCAGTTTGAATTTGAATCCTCAAAACTGTCAAACACTGGGCTGCTGAATGCATTGCAAGCTTTGATAAAGCTACGTCTAGATCCCCAGAGTACACTGATGGTGAGCTTGCTTTCAGAGGCTGAGGAACGGCTTGGTAAAGGACAGCTGACTGTTAAAAATCTGTGTGCTCTTGGAGAGAGTTTGCTTGAGCTGCAAGGCCCAAGTTGTGTGACGCTGGAACAAATTGTGAACCACATGCAAAAAAAAGACATCGAGAAGTGGAGTCCTAGGGAACTGGTGATGGTTTATAAGATGCTGCAGGTGACTGTCAGGGAAGGGAAATGTCACCAAGACTTGATAAACAGAATGAACAGTGTCACTTTAACAATAGTTTCCCAGCTAAGCCCAAAGTTCACAAGCATAATACTGAGTTCACTGGTTGTTCTTCATCAGTCTCAGGTGGTTCCCTTAGTCACAGCGCTGTGTAGACATTCTGTGAAGCACATGCCATATTTCACAGGTGATGAACTAGTAAATGTACTGGAAGCCTTCCTGTACTTTGGACATCATGAACAAATTTTTACCGAGGCACTGGAAACACACGTTCCCATGTCCATCTTTACTATGCATCCTCAAACAGTCTGCAAAGTCATGCAATATTGCTGCCAAAAGATGATCCTTTCTAAGCCCATCTTTGATGCAGTGGCAGAAGGTTTCATTTCTAGTGCTGACAGATTTACCACAGACCAGATTGCTGGGTATATTATACCATTTGGGACTCTTAACTATCTGCCTTCAAGTGCTTCATCCTTATTTAGGAAGCTTGAAGCCATATTGCATACTCGCCTACGTCACTTTCAGCCTCATACCTTGTTAAACCTACTGCACTCCTGTGTCCTTATTCAACGTTACCCAGTAAATTTTTTGCCAAAAATCTTTAGTCCCTATTTTCTGCAACAGCTTCAAGGTAAGGAGCGGCGTTTCTCTTGCCACGTTCTGCGTTTCTTTCTATGATGTGGCTGTCTCTTGTCAGGCACCCATTTCTAATCACTTTCATCTGTCAAATCGATGACCTGATGAAGGTGACTGAAGAAGAGTCATGAGGAGGCCACAGACCTCCTTGTCACAGCTGCTGTTGTCTTTCAGTTTATATCATTTGGAGGCATTTGAAAATTGCACTGTACGATCTTAGAGATTTGAATTCCCTACGTCTCTGCTTTTCTAAAAACTACTGACCTGTCTTTCCCCATGTTTGTCCTTTGCCTCATACTGGTTTTAGACACTAAATTACTCTGTGCAGGACATGTGTTACTTTTAACTGTGACTGTTTAAGCTTCTGTGCCTGTGCAGTGACTGATGTGAATACTCACAATGAAGTGAGACTGCATTGCTAGTGAGACCAGTTATTATGGAACTACTAAGACAGACCAAAAGTGGTAGGTTTTTCTTAATGTCAGTGATACTTGTAATGATGCATGAGTGACATAAATATAGTTTAGTGATTCTGGGTTCATTTTTCTGTAAATTGTTGCATTGTAATGACTGCCACATGAGGGGTGTGGCATAAAGCTGAAATGTCAAAGTTCAGAACGGGAACTTGAGAAGATGACCTGCATGATTAGCATCTTACACTACATCAGGTTTTTGCCATTCTGTGATAATACTTTGCACATAACATGAAAGATGCTTCAAGTATACCCTCATAGACCAATCTCCAGAAATGATTTAGTGTTATCCACTATTTTCAGATTAAAACAAACCAGCAAAAACTGAGTGAAACAATGTGATCCTGGACTTATAACTTGGGGAGAAGTGTTTGCAGGAAGAAGGAAGTGGTACATTTCTCTAAGACCTCAAATCAAACTTATTCCTCCCTGTAGAACATCCTGCATCTCTCAGATAGTCTTTTCTTTTTTTCTCTCTCCTTTTTTGTGAAGGAATATGTCAATCTTAACTAAGATCTTGCTAGTTGTATTTTTTTATAGGTTGAGATTTCTGTAAATTATTTTCTCATTTTTCTAACTGCACCATTTCACAACTGATTTTTCTGTTCATTCAAGGAATGATCAAGAATGATAATGATCAAGTGGCTTCTCTGTGTGTTGCACTGAATACCTTTTCCTAACTTCTGCATGATGGTTTGTGTAAAGGTACACCTGAAAGCCTGAATGTTGTTGTTTCAGCTCAGCCACCGGGTTTGGACAGAAATGTTGCTTCCCAGCTAACCCAGCTTTTTCTGACTGTCACCCTGGAGTGCCCATTTTATGAGGTATGCTACATACAAAATCAGAACTGATGTTAACAGGAGGTGATAAGGTCATCAGGGCCCTGTTGATAATAACTGAGGACTGTCTTCCCCATAAAATACTGGAATTAGATGAAACAGCTTTTTTTTTTTTTTCCCCTTGATGAAAATATGAAGCATTTCTATGTGTTTGATTGACTTGATATATTTGTATAGTTCATGGAACTGACTCATTCAAAGTGCTTTTGAGATGTTTCTGAGTACTTTTCCAACAACTATTTCTATTTCTTTTTGCTGGCTTGTGAAATCTTGGAGCACAAAAGAGATCAGGCACTTTGATGTTGGCCTGAGTGCAGAGGAAGGGAACCAGTTGTGTGTTTCTCATAAGCAGTGTGTTCAGCCAGATAGCATGGAAGCTTGCTGAGGATGTTCTGGTGCTTGTTTTGGGGATTTTTTTTTAAGTTTTCAGCAGATCATAGCTCAGACTCTTTTAAGTTTCTCAATAGACATGGCTTTGAAATGCATGGAATACATTTTGCTACATTAATATGAAGTAATTACAAAAATGTTGCCTCCCTTTTCCTTTTGTTTGATTTGGGTTTTTTTTGTCATTATGTAGGGTCCCAAACTCCTTTCAAAGTATCAAGTAAAGGACTTTCTCATGTCTCGCAATTCTCTGGATGTTCACCTCCTCAGAAGGGTGAAGACTGGATTACTTTATTTACTGAAAAAAAGAATATATTTTGCATCAGAAGTATCAACACCGTATTTCTATAGAGTTGGTAAGTAGTATTTCTTTAGACTAATAGTAAGATGTGTGCTTACGCTGTCAAAACTTTAGGCTTGGTTATTTTCCAGAAATAAAAATGAATTATTTAATTTTGTTTGTGGAATTGTGCAAATACAGAAGTAGTAAACTGGAATGCAAAAAAAACTCGGTAAAAGGGCTGAAATGAGGAAACATCATGGGAACTTTAAGTAAATGCATTTTCAGTCAGAAATAAGAACAGGGAGATAAAAGAACTGCAGTGTTACTTGGAATTTACACAGCCAGTCTGCACTGAAAATAGCTGCTAACTCTCATATTCAGTGTTTTTACTATCAGCTCCTCTTTTACTTATCTTGTAAACAGTTTCTGTAATGTAAAGCAAAGTGAGGCAATGCTACTACTCTGCTTTGGTGGTGAGTAGACAGGGAGAGCTGGAACGTTGTTAAGCCCTCTGTCCAGCTCAGTTGGGCTCCTCTCCCCTTAGCAAGAGCTATTGACTACATACAGTCAGTGGGGTGTTGCGGACTGAAAGAGAGGAGTGAGCAAAAGACAGTGTTTCATGTGTCTGGAAAAGAAACTGAGGGAAGGTAATGGTGGAGGAAAGATGTGTGCCAAGGAAGGGTGGATGATAAATAAGGTGTTGAGGGAAATGTCTCTTGAAACCCCGTGGACATGGACACACCTCGGGTACTGTGTTCAGTTTTGGGCACCTCATTACAAGAAAGATGTTGAGGTGCTGGAAGAGGTCCAGAGAAGAGCAATTAGGCTGGTGGAGGGCCTGGAGAACAAGTCTTATGAGGAGCAGCTGAGGGAACTAGGGCTATTGAGTCTGAAGAAAAGGAGGCTGAGGGGAGACCTTATCTCTCTCTACTACTACCTGAAAGGATGTTGTAAAGAAGTAGGTGCTGGTCTCTTCTCACAAGTAACTAGTGATAGAACAAGAGGGAATGGCCTCAAGCTGCACCAGGGGTTTAGACTGGACATTAAGAAAATTTATTTCACTGAAAGGGTTGTCAGGCATTGGAACAGGCTGCCCAGGGGGATGGTTGAGTCACCATCCCTGGATGTGTTTAAAAGCTGCATAGATGTGGTGCTTGGGGATACAGCTTAGTGATGGACTTGGTAAGATTAATGGTTGGATTTGATGATGTTAAAGGTCTTTTCCAACCTAAATAATTCTATGATTCTGTGACATTGGAAGGATAAAAAATAATCAGGAGAGAGGGATGATTTCAGAATTATTTCAGCTTTCCCATGGGGTTTAAGTTGACAGGGTTTAGGTCCAAAGCTCTGTTTGCTAATTGACATCATCTACAAAAGTAGGGAATTGGTGAGAAAAAATAAAGGGGTAGGTGGGAGAGAGAGTGTCTCCCCCACAAAGCCCTTAGAATTCTAGAGGCCCTAGAAAGCCCAGAAAAAGTACCATTTAACTATGTTGTAGTTTTTAGTGGTCTTAGAATACTACTTTGCTGTTAGCATTATGAAAGGCTGAAGGGTTACTAATTATCATTTGTGTTAAATAGCCTATACACATCTTTTGCAAGCCTCTGTGATCCAGAAAAAAAAGAACTGTGATAGTATTTTATAAAACAGTGAACTGTAAGAGGATGAGAATTACAGTGAAAAGTTTGTTATATGAAATGAGTGTTAATGTCACTTCTCACTTATACTAGATATTGAGATTAAATTAGATGAAGAAGGTTTCGTATTGCCTGCTGCCCAACGTGAAGAGGTACACAGACGGTAAGAGAAGAAAAGAAACCACTGGTAAAATGTTGGTTAACATTGACAAAAAGCATCCAGCGTGAAACCCTGGCAAAAATCAAGCTCTCTGGAGTTTTGCCATCAACCTCAACAAAGTTCAGATTGATTTGAAACCACTGGCAAAATGTCAAAGTTAGCAAAATTAAAATCTGTACTTTTTCCTCATTGTTTTGCCTCCTGACTATACAGTGTCAGACAATTAGTCTCTTTACCCAGTAACAGTCAAGATCAAAATGGTCATGATTTGACTTATAGTAATGTATTTTGATCTTCTGTAATTTGTGTTCAAATCAAACTGAATTAATTCGGAGCATGTCTGCATAGATTAAACACAGCTTAAGCCAGTTTGAGTTCACAAATTTATTTCTGTAAGGAATCCTGTGTAATAAGGATTTTTGCTACAGATGTGTTTTTTTAATTGCAAAATACATAGGTGTTTAAAAAATATGTTAAACAAGGATTATTTTGAGAAACCTTGGGCACAAAGTTAAGCAACATGCCTGTATGGTATTTGCAACTGCACTTCTGTGGATAAAAAAGTATTTCTCCAGCTTAAGCTTCACAAGACTCACAGACTAATACAGATTCTTTCAAAAATCCTGTACTTAAATAGTTAAGAATGTGTTTTGTTGGTTTTTGGGGTAGTTTTTTTGTTCGTTTGGGGTTGGCTTTTTTTTGTCTGTCTTTTTGGTTTTTTTTAATTACAGCTTTCCTGTGTAAATAAGGTCACAATATGCTTAACATACTGAAAATATAACCAGGGTTTTTTTACAGTAGATACAAAAAATATTGGTTTAAGTTGATGTGATTTTTATCACCAAGGAGAAAAAACAAAGTTCTAATCCATGAGGCTGCCAACCATACATACAGGTTTAACTTAGATTTAGCTTAAAGCTGTTAAGTTAAAAGTTAAGTTTAACAGGTACACTAATAAATTGAATAAACTTAGCTGCTGAAGGGTTTTCAAGCTGAGACAAGTATTTTGAATGTTCTTCCTTACACAAGAATTCAAACCTGCTTACCAATAGTAGCATTCAAAATATCACACTCTTATTAACTAGTCAATAAGCTTTTCAGATCAGTTCCACTAAGCTTTAGGCTTTCCCCCTCCTGCCCTTAAATTGAGTGATTTAAATTGTCCTGAACCAGGTCATGCCCATCCTACAACATTTCTTTCTAGGTGGTGTTAGGGAGTATGAGGGGAGGTATTGTCTTGTCCTTCTTGGGAAATAACTGGGGGTTTTTAATTTTGTGGGGGTTTTTTTTTGATCCTACATTTGTGCTTGATTTTTAGAATTGCCCTGTGTGTTGATGGTCGAAATAGATTTTGCATTAATAGCCACCATCTGTTGGGAGAAGAAGCTATTAAACAGAGACATCTGCAGTTACTTGGTTATGAAGTTGTGCAGGTAACGTTCGAAGACAGTGTTTGCTTTTGAGTGGCTAACAAGTGAAAAATTATTTTTTAATGCTTAAAACAGTAGTTGCAATTACTTCCCAAGGCAGATGTAGTCTTGTCCTTTCTATATTATGTTCTCTCTGACTAGCTTTTGCCTTTTGGAGGGTGTTACAGAAGTTCCTTTTTCTTCTTTGGATCAGTGGGCGTATTCCGCCTGTGTTTTCTGCCAAATAGTCGCAGCATGAAAGAGTACTTCTTTGCAGTGATTAAGGTTCACATCTTGATTCAAGTGTTGTCTAAGAGTTCAGTAGAATTGGGATTTTTGAAAGGTCTGAATTTGGAGTTTAAAAGAGGAGGTTAAAAAAAATGTAATTGTTTTGTATTGTAAATAGTATTTTCACAATAGAGCATATCCTTTATTATGCCTGTTGAACTAATATGAGTATTTTAAACATACTTTGGACCAAAACAATTACTTCTACTTTCTTTTTGATGTTTTCTTTTCCATTTATAACCACTTACTACATAAGCCTAAGTCTGTTTTATTTAACTTAGTTTAAACTGTAATGCATATCACTCTTCGTTTTACAGTAATTTCTACTCAAGTGATTTAGATTGATTAAATGCTTAGTATTACATGTTTAATTTTAAAACAGAGAAATCTTTGATGTCTAATTTTACATCTGCTTAATGAACATCAATCTTAGCCATTGTTTATTAAAAGGTATTCCCAGCAATCATTTTTGTTTTGTTTCCAGATTCCATTTTTTGAGATAGAGAGTCTACAAAATTGCAGAAAAATGGCAGAATATCTACAAAAAAAAATCTTTCCTCATACATATGGACTCAACTGCTGAAACTGGAGAATAATGCTAAATCACAGATTGACCTCCTGTATTATAAAGTGTAAATATTGTGCATGGAAGAAAATTCTGTTTTCTAAATAACTCTGCCAAAGATAATTGGAAATTTTGAATGTGAGACCTTCCAATATTTGGAACAATTGACCTGTGAAGAGTAATAAAGAGTAAGGTATTTTTTTAAGTTTTCTGTCAGTATTTATTGTAAGTTAGCAAATGCAACTGCCCGTCAGTGCTTTGTTTCCTTTGTATTTTCACTGGTTCTATGTCACAACTGCCAATGGACAGATGTGACTATTCAAGGATACTGTCTGGTTTGAATATACAGAATGTGCCACACTACCTACCAATCAGGGCTTTTCTTAACAGTTTTTAAAAAGAAATTGTGCAACTTACTCATAGCTGTTTGTGTGATTTCTCAAGTGTTTCATAAACGAAAAGATTTTCAGTAGTTGCACAAGCAGTATTGGCTCACTGCTCACACTACACAGCAATACCTTACAGAAAAGGAGAGCATTTTTATTAAAAAGAGTCTCTTTGCTTTGTCAAAGAACAGCTGCCACAAGGTAGTGGACTTGCACAGCAGTCTGGGGGCGGGAGGTTACCCACTGGTCTGTGGAGTTTTTTACCCACTACTGTCTGGAGTTTTGTCTTTGGTCACAGTTTTAGGTAAACTGTCTAAATGGAGTCAGGTATGTGCTCCAGAGTTCTGTCAGGTGACAGCCTGCCATTCAAGCTTCAGCTGAAACTCATGACAGGCTGAAGCTCAGAAGAAAACTGTGTTTCTATGCAGTCCTTCTTCATGTATGAGTACAAATTCTGGCAGAAGGGTGGAACTGAAAACTCAAACCAGTAACCACCTCAGCCAGAACAAGCCTACCCTAACTTAAATCAACGTGTTGCTTTATAGATGGACAAAGGGAAAATAATACAGCCTTAGTTCTGATCATATAATGTATACTTGATGATTTGACAGGTAAAACACATTTTCAAGTTAGCTTGTGCATCCTGTCTTGTGTGGAATTATTTATCAGTAGCAAAGCAGAATTCCCAGCATTACCTGTTTTGATTTCATACAAAAAAAGTAGAGGCTTTTACATGTTTGAAGTTGTATTTCACCAGTAGATACAGAACATAGATATTTTTTCCATTCACATCTATTATTAATAATTTGTGAGTTGTGGTGTGGGAGGATACTGGACTTGCACAACTCTATGAGAGTTATAAAGCCAAGCCACTTTATTATCAACTTGCAGCTTAATTTATATCCTAAGATTTCCTGATCACGCATGCTCACTAACTATTGGTTCTACATGTTTATAGATGAGCTGTTCCCACATCTTAGGCTAATACATGATTGGCTATCCTACACCACCTCCCTCACCACCCACCCTGGTTATCTCTACTTTCTTTATCTTCTTGCTTCACTGCTTTGCTTCCTCCTTTGCCATTCTCAAGCATAATTCAAGGTCGTCACCCACCACCTAATTTATTCCCACATGGTCTTGCTGATAGCAAGCACGCCCCTTCTCCTCCAGGAATGATCCCACATAGTGGGTATCTCAATTGTCCCAAAATCCCTGGAGATACTTGAATGCAAATTACAGATCCAAAATATGATTTGCATTGTGTCATGCTGTGTGTTCTGTTCATATTAATTTGTTGCTTGTATGAAGCCTGTATGTGCAGCTGTGTGTCAGCACTGACAGATGAGGGAGCTTGCCTAATGTCCCTCTACTAATTATGATTCTCTCCTTTCTGTAGCATGGGCCAATTTAGCACAGTGTAAGTAAGCAGAGGGATTGAAAATCCAACCACTGCCTTACATCAGCTTCCTATGCAGTCATGTTTGCTGCTGTGCAAGTGCTTTTTTGTAGTTTAGTCCAAGCACCAAGAGATAACAAGCCCATTTCTAAAAGGCAGCTTAGCTGAAGCTGCCACTAGAAATAAAGCAGCAAAAAAACATTTGCCAGAACTGCAAACTAAGGTAGGCAAGAGCTCTGAAGTCAGATCTGAAAGGTTTCTCTCCAATTTTCTTTCTACTGTTTGCATGTAACTCATCTTTATTAATATTTAAGATGGCATTAAATTGAATTACAGTCTGAATGCAATACGTATTGTTAAAGGTATTGCTGGATGCTTGTTACGGATTTGTCATCACCCCTCCATTTAAAATAATTAAAAGTGATGTTTTTCAGCTCATTTTTCCTTCCCAATTGATGCAGTGAAAAACTCAGTAACCAAAGTTATTAAGCAGGCATTCTTTATTTTGGGGCACCAGATGCACAGGGGATCACTCCTCCAAATGTGCATACCCATGCAAGCCAGGTACACAGTTTATATGCAGGCTAAGCATACATACTCATATTTCTTAGAAAGGGCAGTCTTACGCTAATGGATTCCTGGAATTCACTTACATAGTCCGAGCATGCATAATAAGATTCGGCTTAGGGTCTTTTCTCCCCTCAGTGGTCTTCTGTGACCTCTGGTGGACATTTACCTCATCTTCTTCATCACCATGTTCTTTTAGTGACCTAAAGCCTAAAATCCTTATTCTTGCCAGTTCTTGTCTGTTCAGCAT
>WTSP01003626.1:9930-20208 GCA_025331215.1 Actenoides lindsayi
GAATAGAATAGAATAGAATAGAATAGAATAGAATAGAATAGAATAGAATAGAATAGAATAGAATAGGAATAGAATAGGAATAGAATAGTTTTGGCTGGAAGAGACCTTCAAGGTCATCAAGTCCAACCTTATTCCTAGCCCTATCAAAACCCACTAAACCATGGCCCTAAGCACTAAACCATGTCCCGAAGCATTCTATGATTCTAGTCTAAAATTCCATGATCCTAATTCAAAACTTACTGTACCTTTTTACCTCCTTTACAGTGATTACAGATAAATAACAGTCCGTCCTAAATAATAGACGAGCACCCAGTCTCACTCACCCAGTAAGAACAAGGAACCGAAAACTGGGAGGCTACTGGGAGACTACGCCGTGATGTCTGCTGTTCCAGAATCTACATGGTATAAGGGTCTTAGCCTTGAAGTCATGCCTCGTTGAGTGCTCACCCAGCTTTCCAGTGCCTTTATGCCTGTAATGACATCAATTTTGATCAATTTAGAAGCGTGAGAGTGCATTAAATTTCAATATGCTCTCTGGAATGGTGAGAATACCAGGTGAGATACTTCTTAAATCAGATGTCACTTGTGGAAAGGCATATAGGCACTGACTCTTGCAAAAGCAGTGTCAGTTCAACCTTTCAGGGTTACAGAATAATTCCTGGGCACAGAATCACATCTGCTCTGTGTGTGTGTGGGGGGGGGGTTAACTTTTTTCTTTTTTTTTTTTTTTTAATATTTCTTTCCATAATTGCAAGGCTGTCAGGGAACTTGTAGGCTTACAAAGGAAAACCTGACAAGAAGTCACAATTAACGTTTATTGTATCAGTTTGAATCTGATTCTCATGAGCACAAAGAGGACTATATTTCTTCTTCAGTGTCTCTAAACAGTGCGAAGTAGCTGGGGTTTATTTTTTAAGTGCCTGCAATAAATTATCACTCCAGGTAAGTAAAGAAACTCGTTCAAAGGAGCTTGTCTGATCTTTAGCAACACAATAACGGTGTTGACACAATTCACAAGGTTGACCTTTTTCATATAAGTAAAATAAAATCAGTATTTCACAGTTCACACAGATTAAACACCAGCCCAGAAAACCAGCACCAAAAGCAATACACTGCTTAATACCTAAGCAGACTTTCTGAGAGACTCGAGAATGAAGAACCTGTTTTAAAAGATACTTATTTTTAGTTCGAATGAGTTCTGCATCCAGACAGCTCCAGTTATCGTATTTGAAAGAGAAAAACAATGGGAACAAGGAGCTCTGAAGCACCTTGGTAAAACTCCAAGGTCTATTTCCATCCCAAGGGCCAAACCTTTCGGTACTTATTCAGGCAAAACTCCCACACATTTCAACTGGCTTTTCCTCTGTCACGTAGGATTTCACATTCTCAGCAAAAATACCTGTGTTCCTGCAGCATGACAGACAGAAAGTATTCTTCTCTAACATTACAAGACGCAAAATGAAGAAAGCAAAACCGTGAGAGTAGAAGTACAAGTGCAAAGAAGACCTCTTGCCGTAGATCTGTGTTCGAGCAGTGGTGGCTTGACATGTACAGGAGAGATGTTCTGTGCTTTTCCAGACAAAACTCTTTCTGGCTGCCTTTGCTGGGTGCATCCTGGCCTGGATGATCTCTTCTGCACTAGGGCTGTTATAAGTCCAGAGTGTATTTCAGCTCTGGGGTCAAGAGCTGTGACCTGGCCACATGCCAATGCCACATGGGACTGAGAAGGGGATCATATAGTAGTTTCCATAGAAAGGCAGTGCAGGCACATGGGCCAGATGAGCCTGCAACATGCTCTACCAGGACCCCGAGCATATAACTACAACCTCCAGGAGATCTCTGCATGGCATCTCCCAATCCTACGCTTCTGTGGTGAGCTCAAACTGGGGACAGCAGTTGTCTCGGGAGACAAATAAGCTGTAATACTTTTAATCTCTGAGTTCAAACACAATTCACCCCCGCTTTGGTAATTAATTAACATTTCATCCCTTTCTCCACAGATATGCTCTTCAATGGTCAATGTCTCCCACGTCCTTGTCCTTCTGCCCCCTCCTCTGATCCTTCTTGGAAGTAAGGCAGGGGGTAAGACACAAAAAACAGGAATTCAATTTCCACCTAATACTAAAACCAGGCAGTTCACTTGGACAAGGCATGTGAGGCAGCTTAAATCCTTCATTTTCTCCCCTGTCCCCTCTTATTTCAATGTTTTCCTGCATGGGGCACCCAGCCAAGCAGCTGGTGTTTATTAACTGATGGAAAAATATTGTGGCTCGTATATTCTACCTTTTTGGTATTTACATATGGCTGGGTAGGTCCCAACATCTACAGAAGGTTGAACCTGGTCTAGCTGTCTCTGCAGCAGCAAGAGCTACAGCAAAATGAGTATTGCTGCTGAGGACAGAAGGGGAGTTGGGCTTCTCTCCTAACATCTTCCAGCCCCTGAGCCAAGAGAGCTGCGGCTGATGCCTTTTCTTCTCAAGCTCAATAGGGTTTCATCTTCAAGCAGACACCCCTTGCGAGCGGCCTCGTTGAGAGTTAAAACCTCCCCAGACAACAGTGTTATAAATGCAGCTGCACAAAAACACTGGGTGTGGAAAGCTGCACGCTGTATACTAATTACTCGAGCCTTCCAACTTTTCAGTCATGTCACAGTGACCTTTGAAAACTCGTTTCTTGACTGGAAAAATGGTGGGGCTTAATTTCACCAAGATGTCACTGAGGTGCTAATCACCAACCAATACTTTGTATTCAAGGAACTAGCTGTTTCAATAGGAATAATTATGACATTAAAATGCCAAAGGGGGGGGGTGTGGGGGGGTGTGGGGAGAATAATAATTGTAGATTGAATTTGGCACTCTGTAGTATAACCCAAGGGTAAAGTGAGTTTCTGGCATGACACGAGTTTCCCTTGGAAAAATAAGAGTGTCTTGTTTCAAAAGCAGTACTACCAACTGGGCATTGTGCAGTCTCTTGGTTTAGAAAAACATGTGCTGTGTTTGTGCTGGGATTGCTTGTCAGATTATTATTTATTTATTTTTTTAGCCATGGAAGGCTGATAGATGCAGATGCCTGCACCCTTCCAAGCATTATTAAGCATGTCACATTAATTGCACAAAGCCATTTCGCTCTGCTCAGCAAGTCAGACTTCTATATTTATCTTGGGGGAAAAAAAAAAAAAAAAAATGTAGGCATGTGGTCAGAAAAACAGCTGTCAGTCAGGCTCCTCTTCAACAACCGAAACAGCAGTTAACCCAAACCTGGGCAGCTATGTGATGTGAGGCAGTTTCAGCTGCGCTGCGTGCTGCAGAACATACCGAGGTGGCCCCAGGAAAGCTCTGAGTAAACAAAAGCATTGCTCCTAAGCATCTTTCACAACCACAGCAACTGCTCCAGACTTCTTTCTGAAACCAGGTACCAGGTCAGGAACCAGGGCCAGGCTGTGGCTGTAGGGAAGTGTGTGATACAGCACAGCAGAGAGCAAAAAGGCAGTGGAAAAAAAAATGGGTTGGAAATCCCTGCAGTGCTGGCATCCTCACGGCACAGAACCAGGATGCAGAATGGCTGAGAAAACAGAGCATTTCCAGTTCATCTACAGAGGCGACCAAAGGAAATGTTGTGGGGACCTGCAGCAAAGCACAAACCCCTCATCCCAAGGGGAAAATCAGAAATGTCCATATTCTGCTCCCTCGGGACGACTGGAGGAAGTAAGTGCGATGCTGGCAGAAAGTTGGCACAGGAGACTCTGAGACGAAGGGGTGCACGTGAGCTGCTTCTCCTTTCACCCTGTTTCTTTCCAGAGGCCCCTGTACTGGGTGAAGCACTTAGGGAAACAAGACTCTCAGCGAAACACAGCAGGAAAACTCCCTCAGCTCACAGGGAGGAACTGAAACATCCGCACTCCATCGAGAGCAGTCTTCGTGCCAGAAATGGGAACTGCTTCACGATAACGTGAGCCTCCACCTCACACCTTAACCCAGAGATCAGCTGGGCCCTTCGTGTCAGGAAGGGGGACAAGCGTGTTTTTCAAGACTTAGAAGCAAGCACAGCCCTTCAGAAATGCCCACAGGAAAAAAAAGTTCTGTCCCTCAAGTTAAAATGGAGAACTGGAGGTAAGCAGCTCAGATCCTAGAATGAAATACTGAAAACTCCTTTTGGCAGTATGTCCACTGAGCACCCATCACCTTTTTCTTCTCCATGGGGGAATTTAAGTTAATTGGAGGCATAGCTGACAAAAGTCAATGTCCAGTTGAGTGAAGGAAGGAAATAAACTTTTCTGGGTGCTGCTTGCATTTCCCTTTTGTATTTTTCAAACTCCTGTTTCTGGTTTGTGAATAAAAAGAGCAGCGCTTTGGTAGAGTTCAAACATTCTCCTTGTTATTCCTACACACTAAACCAATAACAAGAGCTAAGACTGGTTTCAAACATTAAAAATCAACACTGGAAAAACCACCCTACCTGTATAAATCAGATGGGAGGTGGAGGGAATCATACCCAGGCCACCTCCAGAGGACTTTGAAAAGTGAAGAGTCTGTTTCACAGAATCACAGAATGATAGGAGTTGGAAGGGACCTCTGGAGATCAGAGCAGGGTCACCTAGAGCAGGTCACACAGGAACAGATCCAGGTAGGGTTTGAATGTCTCCAGAGAAGACTCCACAACCTCCTGTTCCAGGTTCTGTCACCCTCACCATGACAAAGCTTTTCCTTATGTTTGCCTGAAACCTCCCATGCTCCAGCTTGTACCCATTACCCCTTGTCCTATCACTGGATGTCACTGAGAGGAGCCTGGCTCCATCCTCCCAACACCTGCCCCACATTTATAGACATTCATAAGGTCACCTCTCATTCTCCTTTTCTCCAGGCTAAAGAGACCCAGCTCTCTCAGCCTCTCCTCAGAAGGCAGATGCTCCACTCCATCATCTTAGTGGCTCTGCGCTGGACACTCTCCAGTAGCTCCATGTCTTTCTCGAACTGGGGTGCCCAGAACTGGACACAGTATTCCAGGTGGGGCCTCAGCAGTGCAGAGTAGGGGAGGAGGAGAACCTCCCTCGACCTGCTGGCCACACTTTTCTTAATGCATCCCAGGATGCCATTGGCCTTCTTGGCCACGAGGTAGCATTGTTGGCTCATGGTCATCCTCTTGTCCACCAGGACTCCTAGATTTTTTTCCCCAGAGCTGCTCTTCAACAGATCAGCCCCCAACCTGTACTGAACCATGGGGTTGTTCTTCCCCAGATGAGTACTTTACACTTGCCCTCGCTGAACTTCATTAAATTTCTCCCCACTCAGCTTTCCAGCCTGCCCAGGTCACGCTGGATGGCAGCACAGCCTATGGTGTGTCAGCCATTCCTCCCAGTTGTGTATCAGCAGTGAATTTGCTGAGGGTCCACTCTATCCCTTTGTCCAGGTCATTGATGAATATCCCCAGGACCAACCCCTGTTTCCTTATTTCCACTTGCTTTGCTCATATCTGACACTCCACTACGAGTTTTACCACCGCTGCCAGTAGGAGGGTCACATTTACCATAAGTAGCAAAGAATGGAGCTGCCAGAAGGGGCTGAACGGGTTATAAGATTTTGAGGGCACATTACTAAGCACTTTAAATTGGTTAACTCCTCACCATCGTGGCAGGAATGAGAGGAGAAGCAATGCCCCCTTCAGTTGTGACCTGCCTTCTCCTGCAACCCGGGCTGGAGCTCAGAGTGGCTCGCTTGCCTGCCAAGGCCTGGCCATGCAGCCTCCACCACGCTGTCTCAGCATCACCTCCTGCTTCAAATAAGGATTACACTGTGTTAAGCTGACTGATTTGCAGTCCCCTATAGACAGCCCGAAGAGCTCTGTGTCGAAAATGAGGAGATCTGAGTCAAGATTGTTGTCCCCACCTCCAAATCTCTACCAGGGAAAAAGAGAGGAGTAGATGAGAGGACAGACCACCACTGCCCATCATCATCACCCAGTCACTGCAGGTACTTTTTTCATCTCCCAGTTGCCCAGACTAAGCTCTAACTCAGAACATCAGAGTTATGTTGCTGATGATCTTTTCCCCTTTCTTATCTTTTTGTCTGCAAAGAGAGGCATAAAGCCTTCAGCTACCAGCAAGCCAAAGCATTTGGCTTGGCTCCCAAAAGCTCACAACCCTTCAGTGTGCTCCTTCTGTCCAAAGAGGATTAACTAAGGTAGCTTGTTCACAAAAAAAAAGATGTTATCAACAACGGGGTTACACTTACAGAGCTTCACTGACATAATTATTTGAAATCAACACCAAAAAAAAAAAAAAAAGAAGTATTTTCAGGTCATTTGTGTTGGGGTTTTCACAGGCAAGAAGAACAGGACACGGGCAGCGTTCCGTGTGTGCTTACGAAAGCATCTCCAGAGGAAACTCTTTTCTACAGAGCTCTGGAGTAAGACATCACCATCTACTGAAATTAATGTGCAAGGGGACTTGGCTCAAGATGGCATGTCTCCAGCATCACAAGCACATGGTGAATGAGGCTTGGGATTCTATTTTTAAAGTCCTTTTCCTCCCGCTGGAAACCGCTGCCTATTCCATACAACTTGTGTACGAGGCAAGTTGTATTTTTTTCCCCTTTGGCAGCTAATAAAAAAAAAAAAAAAAGACCCTTCTTCCCAAATGCTCGGATGCTAAGATTAGATTTGCTGCAGGGCTTCTCCTTAGCGACCAGGTTATTAGCTAGAATTGTTGATTTTTACTTTTGTTTGTTTTTTTTTTCTTTAACCAAGCATTAATTACTTTAGCCACGCAACTGAAGCATCCCACTGGAGCCTGCCCTGGGAAAGGGGATGGCTGCAAAATAACCGCTTGGTTCTTCCCAGCTGCAGCACACACCCAGGCGCTGGAGCTGCAGCAGGGATTAGTGAGGAAGCAGGGAGGGAGTGGTAGCTTCTCCACTGGGAATTCCAATCAGATTTCTCCGACTTCAGAGTCTGCTCAGCTAGGCAGACCCAGTTGCTTTCCAGCAGCTGGCTGTACCAGTGTAAAGTAGCTGGAAGCACTCAAGGCAGCAAAAGCATTTCTGTGCCATAATATCTGAGCACTTCAGAGTACGTAACATACTTCAGTGAGGCAGGAAAGTAACAGAAGCAACTCGGGCACACCAGTGGTCACAGTTAATCTACGGCTAGCCCAGCTACTTCAGTGTAAAAAGAAACCAAAAGTTGCAAGCTCGGGATATAAAACCTGAGAGTGATTTAGTACTTCCTCCAGAATAGCAATTTACCCCCAGTGAAGTCCATCACGTGCACCACTGCTATGGAGCAACGTGCTCCGAGTAGATTCCTCACCGTGTCGTCGTTTGCGTGCCCACAGCCGACGTGATTTGTGCCACAGCTCCTCAAAACAGGAGGGCTGAGTCTTTTCATACCTGCGTCCTCTTCAGAGGAGTCTCCTTCCCACAGCTCTGCATCCGGCCAGTGCAATACATAAACCCCAGCAACCACCCCAGCTGGATCCACCAGTCCTCACTGGTTTCTTCAGAGGAGAATCTGCGACGTCTCTAAACAATATACCTCAGAGAGGTGATGGGCCATGAGCTGCCCATTACTAACCACGAACCAGATCTCAGGATTGCAGTTGATAATTCCACAGGGAAAAAAAAAAAAACAAAACAAAAGAAACAAAAATGCACTTGATATTTTGCAAGGGCCAAAAAAACCCAACCCCAAGCCAAGTGTCAGCTACGGTTTGGAAAGAAAGAGGGGTGAAAAAGGCCAGCACTGTATAAATCCATGGTGTCCCTATCTTGGGTGTTTTGAACAGTTCTGGTCCCTCTTGCTATAAGGATGTAAAAAGAGGAACAAATATCCTGATAAAAGGTATGGAGACAATTTCTGTGCAATGATTGACTGGGATATATTCCAGGAGGGGCTCCAGGAGCATCATCTAAGCATGCAGAGAGAAAATTGTGAAGGCCAAAGCTAGGCCAGAGCTGAAACTGGTGAAGGATGTGAAGGGCAATAAGGGCATCTGAACGCACATCAACGGCAAAAGGAGGACTAAAGAACTTGTGGTGTTGCTGCGTAATGGGGCAGAGCACCATTAAAAGACTATGTCAGTGCCCTCACTACTAGTAGGGTGTGGTCTTGGGGATCCCAGATCCCTATGGGTGGTAGCAAAGCGTGGGGGAGAACGGTGCTGCTCACGGAAGAGGAGAATAAAGTTATGGACTACTTAGGTAAACTGGACATATATAAGCTCATGGGATCAGAGGGGAAGTTACCAAGCACATTGAGAGCTGGCCAATGTCCTGGCGAGGCCACCTTCTGTCATCTCTGAGTGATCGTGGTGGTCGTGGGAGGTCCTCAAGCGCTGGAGGCAAGGAAGATCTGGGGAACTTACGGCTGATCAGCTTCACCTGAAACTCTGGGAGGTTATTGCCAGACTCAGGAAGAGCAAGAAGGTGACTGGGAACAGCCAGTATGGATTTAGCAAAAGCAAAACTATGCCTGAGCACCTCTGTGGTGAGAAGACCGGCTCTGTAGGCAACAGGAGAGCAGAAGATCTTGTTTACTTGGACTTTAGCCTGTGACAGGCTTCCCCACAGTGCATCCTTACAGTCAAGCAAGAGATAAGGACTGGACGTGTGGACTCTGCAGCAGAGCAAGAGGAAAGCAGCAAAGAGAGTGGATCTTCCCGACCTCATTTTCTCAGCATTATGATTTCTGCGGTAACAGGAAAAGGTCATGGCACAATAAACTTCGTCCTGTTTGAATACATGAAAGTCGGCAGGTTTGGCTGCTACGTGGGAGAGAGCCTCCAGATGCAGAAGTCTGTGTTCATTCCAGTGATTATTTTTCAGGTGAATACCAATGTCCATCTGAGCACAGCCAACGTACCCGGCTTTCAGAGCACACCGAACCACACGAGTCTTCATTCAGCCTTAATATTTCCTTTCTGTATCTGCCCGCTGTCATCTCTGTGAGTACCGGGCTGATTTGTACCGATGCAGCTTAAGCCCATCGGTCTTACCAACTATTTGCCCTGTAATGTCCACGTTAGGTCTTCCAAACCTGTGCTAAAACATTTAATGTGTCCTCCTTCGAGATCTTAAACAGGTATTTCCTGGCTCAGGACAAATCCTTGGCTTCGATATCATGCTTTTGAGAATTTCAGTTCATGGTTTTAACAGCTTATTCTAACATTTCAGAATTTCTCATGCCTCTAGATTACACTATTTAAAAAAAAAAAAATGTATATATATATATACACTCTTGAACCACTTCTATTTAATTTCATTGATTAAGGGATGACGTAAAAAAGACTCAGATCCGTTCACCTTGTTTTTTTCTACCTACACCTTCCCCTCCCTTCGATGGTTGAAGCTCCACTAAAAAAAGTCAGCGCCCCACAAAGCCAAATTTCGCCTGCGTGGCCCAATTGTGAAATGATTTGGTCAGGCTGCTTTCAACGTTGACCTGACAACGGGCAAATTTTAGTGGTGTTTTTAAAATCAAAAAAAGCAAACTTGCAACACATAGGCCTGGGGGTCGGGAGGGAAAGGGAAGAAATGACCTGAGAGGCAATGAGAAAATCATTTGTAGGGGCAGAGGAGCGAGCCAGGCTTCAGCAGGGCTGCGCAGGACCAGAGGGTCTCTTGCCCACCCTTAGGGCCTCGCCGCTCCCTGGACCCTGCCAGTCCCACCAGCCACTTCCGCCCCGTGTGCCCCTCAGGGTCTGGGGTTTGAATAACATCGGACTTTTGGTGACCAGAATTTACACCATGGCGGCCCTTGGCCCACCTGCCCGTCACTTCTGTCGGCTGCCGCAGCAAAGGCCCTGCCCAGCCCTTGCTCTCCCCGTCCTCTCCTCCCTCACCTGCCCAGGGGCCTGGCACAGCTGGGTGGCCAGGCCGGGTGCTGCTTAGCCCAACATGGCTGGGGCAGTGGCATGGTTTGGGGTCAGGGCAGTGGCATGGTTTGGGGTCAGGGCAAGTGGCCTGGTTTGGGGTCAGGGCAGTGGCCTGGTTTGGGGTCAGGGCAGCCCCTTAGGCCTGGGACAGCCACTCGCTGTTAACCCCCATCCCTCCCCTGAGGGGAAGAGAGAGGGAATGAGGGAGAGAGACTCAGCCATTAGAGAAGGGAACTGGGACACATTTAATGGAAATGGAAATAATAATAATAAAAATAGAATAGATACAAATATGTACAAAACCAGTATTGAACTGATGGGAATTATGTCGCTGGCACCACTGACGCTGTGGAGCAGGCACTGGGAGGGTCCCAGCCTGGGCCCAGCAGCAGCTGGGAACTGTGGTCAGGCGC
>WTSP01003627.1:0-73164 GCA_025331215.1 Actenoides lindsayi
GGGGGAGGCCTGGCTTGGAGCCATGGGAGGTGAGAACCTTTTCTCTTTCTCTCCCTCTCTCTCCCTCATTATAATTGTAGTATGAGTTATGATGTTGTCCTGGTTTGAGCTAGAACAGAAGTAATTTGCAAAGTTGGGTGATTTCACTTCCCAGCTCGGTCTCTTCTCAGTCAGTGCAGTGTCTCAGGTTCACAGCAGAGTTTCACAGCCAGTCTCTGCTCCCAGCAGTGACAACGCTCCGTGTTTAGAGGCACTGCCAAGGGCCGGGCTGTGCAGAAAGGCTCTTGCTGATCCGTGCTCCTGTGCGAGGTCACTGCTCAATCTTGTGGCCCCCTTTGGGGTGCACTATTTTGTCATGCCTTGATGCAAGGCAAAGAAATATTAACTCTCTTTTGCTTCTGCCTCATCTGCTTTATGCACGGAACAGGCCCCTGCGTCGACTCTGCTACCCGCGTTTCAGCAGCCTGGGAATAGCTTGGTCACTCGGTGAGAGGGGTGCTGACCAGTCACACCTTCCTGCACTTCACATGACCCGTATTTCAAAACACACCGAAAAATGAAGGCAGGTTACTACTGTTAGGAATTTCAAAGCAGGCTGGCCACAGTGATTACATTCCCTGGTTTGGGGACTACCCACCTGAAACCACAATCATTTTACAAAGTATACCTCCAGCTGGGACCATTCTTGGTTCAGTGTTTCAGCCTCCTTTAAGTCCACAGACTAAACCCCAAAACCTCTTAACATTTCAAAAAGGGTACTCGGCTTTATCTTTGCTGCGATGGGAAGTGGTCTGTCGGTGCTTTTTCTGCATGAGGTGTTGGCCTTCAGTTTCCTTTCCTGTTGCTGCTGAATTTTTTCACACTGCTGTGTATTTTTGGAGACAACTACGTAGTTCAGATTGTGTTTGTTTTAAAAGAGTGAAAGAACATATTCCCAGGAGCTGTTTACTGTTTGGGTTGTTCGCCTGGTGTGCCACACAGTTCCCCTGGCAGTGAGGCTGTTGGGTAGGGAATCATCACTGGGGGCTTTGAAGCCAGTATGTTTTCACAGACTGGTAGGAGTGTTTTAGCTTGAAGGTTGTTTTTCAAACAGTGAACTTCGTGCAAATTCCTCATTTCCAATGCATTTCTCTGATTGAAAACTCCTTTTCTGTGTTCTTAAAAACAACATAGCTAGTTTATCTGCTTGTTGTTGTTGTTATCGTTCTGATTTGTTTGGGGCTTTTGTTTTTTCTTCTTATGATTTGATATTTGAGACTGAACTTGTTCAGTGACTGCCAGGCGAGCACCGGAACATTAGCTTTTAAACCAAGTTTGGAATCTCTGTCCAGTGTGTTCCGTTTTCTGTTTCTGATAGCTGGATCAAGGCATTGTGGTTATTTGCTGTTACATGGGCTGAGGCATAAGACATCAGTGTGTCTTTAAGTTTTTAATGCAAAAGAGTAGGAAACCAGTTTTCTTTTACTTTCAATGAGTTCTGAATTGATGGGAGCACAGAAGAACCTTTCCATTCTTAATTTCTTTTGAATGGCAACAGGCTCTGGCTGCATGTATCGCTCAAATGTGATGGCAGAAGCCATGGAACAAAGTAGGAGGTACGACAGATAAAATCTGCAAAGGTATGCAGAGAGATTATTGTCTTGGTTTGAGCTCCAAGAGAACTAATTCTGTTCAGTGATTTCACTTCCCAGCTCAGTCTCTTCTCAGTCAGTGCAGTGTCTCAGGTTCACAGCAGAGTTTCACAGCCAGTCTCTGCTCCCAGCAGTGACAATGCTCTGTGTTTAGAGTCACTACCAAGGGCTGGGCTGTGCAGAAAGGCTCTTGCTGATCCTTGCTCCTGTGCAGACCAAGCTCAATCTTGTGCTCCATGTTGGGGTGCAGTAAGAGGTGGCATCTGCAGGTAGGAGCAGCCACTACAGCTGACCCAAGCTGACTGATGGGGGATTCCATCCCATGTACAGCACGTTCAGTATAATGCTGAGGGATCATGAGGATCAAGCCTCTTTTTCAGTGGCTGGCATTTGAGGAGGACTCTGTTCATTCTGCCTTCGATCCCAATCTGTTATGTTCTGAATCCATTTCCAGAATCCATCTCCTGAATCCAGTTCTCCACAGAAAGGAGAGGGCATTTCATTCCTCATTTTAGCTGCAGAGGGTGGATAACCAAAAGATGTGTTGCATATTTACTGGAGGTGCAGCATTCCGTAGCAATACAGTATGACTGTGGCTATACTGAGGAAGACTCCAGAAATCATCCAAGATAGATGTGTAAGCAAGGAAGCGTGTATTGGAGGATCAAATCGTGGGGAACAATCCATCAAATGACACTTGAACTATTAAGAAATATGGCAGTAAGGACAAGATGAAGTTATGCATTATGTATCTAATGTCATCTGTTAAAATAAGACTTAAGGTGACAAGCACTGGATGTGTTAGGCTGATTTAAAGCACCCAGAAAATGCAGTGATGTTTGCTGAAGGAATCCCAGTGCGCTCCAATGAGAATAGTCAGCACTTCCAGTGGAAGAGGTGGAAAGCTGGGAAGCTGTGAATGTTTCCAGTTGTAGGAGAGCTGTGGCGTGCTGGTGCTCGCTGTGGCGGGTAGAGGGCTGCTCTCGGAAGCTGTGGAGTTGCAGTTGGCATCGCTTTAACTGCCGGCTCAGGGGAAGCGTGCTCGGAGCTGAGCTGGTTCTTTGTGACACGGACGATTCAGCTGAACATTATTCACGGTTTTGTCAACGCTTCTCCTGAGTATTTGAAGTTATTTAAGAACTCCAGGAGTTGGGGGAAAAAAACCCCACAAACTGTTTATTTGAAACATAACAGATGAGTTGGGAGGAAAATAAAAAGTAGTGTGGCTGACAGATTTTTTTATAGCTATGGAAGGAGTAATGTTTTAATCCTTTGCATGAGAGAAGGGGCAAGGGCAACAAAATAAATCTTTAAAGGTCACAGGTGGTGCTTTGTCTTCATAGTGATAAAGTTTAGCTTCACAGTTTATAAAGAACCTCATTTCTATGCTTTTCCTGCTTTCTATAATAACACTTCCAGTCTTATTACTTTCTTCCCCATGTTATTTAAACTGCCATAGAAAGTATTTCCTTTGTCAGTTTTTAACATATTGGACTGTTTTGTACATAGCTGTTTTGGAGCTGCTGGCTTTGGAAAAGTGAAGTTTTCAACAGCAGTAATCTCAATATCCTTTCAGATGTTTCTTTTGCTTGCCTAGAACTACAGTTTCTTCAAAATGCTGGCATTAACATCATCAGCTATAGGTGTTAATGACATAAAGAAAAAATTAATGAAATTGTAGTTACAAGCACAGTAATTGTTTGAAAGGACTTTTAGCATGCTTGACAAGACTGTAGCAGCTCCTGATTCAAAGGAAAACAAAAGCCTGGATGAAAATACGGAGTTTCAGCCCTAAAATACTAACAATATATCCAGAAGCTTCATCTGGTCACTCCGTGTCTTGAAGTTCCTTTTGAAATTAATGATGAGTTCTCGTCAGGCTTGGTTGGCTGCTGCAGCAGGTTGATGCTGTGCTCAAATTCTGTCTGCCTTGGAGCATTTGTGAGATACATTCAATACGTTATGCACATTTGACCCAGGAGAAAAACCTTGAGAAATCTGTGATTGTAACGCTTGGAATTAGATCTGTTGCAAAAAAGGTTTTTTTTGCTTATTTTTTTAGTTTACCAAACAAGTGACGTTTGCCTTGGTTAGTGACTTATTTAGCAGTAACCCTGCTGACAGCGTCTTGGGCAAACGGCAGCACTGGCTGCTTCTGTTTGAAAGGTAGCACTGCATCTTGGAGGGCAAAGCAGGAGCTTCTGCAGAGTCTCTTAAGTGTTTCAGAAGCACTGTGAATGTTTATTAAATCAGTAATTTGAAAAATTGGTAATACTGAAAATAGTAATACCATCCTTTCACATAACCTTTGATAGCTCACAGAGTAAGTGCAATACTGATATTTTCCTATCAAGAGTTTCTAAGGTGAGCCCATAAAATTCCCTTGACTTTTCTGGTGGAGACAAACACTGACAAAGTGTTTAAAAAGTAAATATGACATTTTTCTTTGGATTTTAGAGCAAAGAAATAAACAGATTAATCAGGAATAAAAGTATTGGCTTTTTCTTTACCTTATTGGTAAGAATCCAAAGCTCCAAGTGTTTCAATTTATAAACCCCGTAATTCTAAGCTGGGATAAAACTACTCTGAAGAATTATTTTCCAGGTTGTCTGGAAGAGTATTGTTTATGTAGGTGGGGAGTCTTCTTCGATGCTCTGCGAATGCTGTCAGCACTAGATGCTGAATAGTAGAGCTGTCTTTGAGTTAATAAATGGTATTTGCAGTAAATCCTTTCAGTTTAGTAACATTACTTAAAATGCCCTGGTCATTAGACTAAAACAAATCATGTCTCTTGCTTTTGAGGCTTCAGAAGTGTGTGGCTTCTCAGCACAATAATTTTCTTTCCCATTTGTCTATGTAGAACATGTTGCACAGAATTTCCTTATAAAAATTGCCATATATGCCATGCTTGTTTCCTACTTTCTTTGGTTTGGTTTGGTTTTGGTGTGTTTTTTTGTTTGTAGGTTTTTTTTTTGAAAGAGTAATTGATTTTATTTGCACTTCTAAGCAAACTTTTGTCTATGCTTGCATTATATATTCTGCTTCAGCAAAATGAGAGTCTGAAATAACATGGAAGTGGTGTAGGAAGCATGGCTCAGCTCTTGTCCGGTAGCAAGTGTGATACACGAAGGACATTCAATTGAACACATAGTCCTCCTGTTCTTAACCATACAAGAAAGAAAAACAAAATAGTATTGGAGATCTCTGTCCTATGTTTTCCTGAAAAGCTGAGGTTTTGCCTGTAATTTCTACAGCTTTATTGATGTCAGCAGCTCCTTCAGACCCTCCTGTAAGAGGCATTTGAAGACAGTTTCTGCAAAACTCTTGCACCACGTGCGGATTTTTCCTTCCATGGCAGCTTGACATTGGTGAAAGTAGATGGGTTCATGTGCTGTTTGCTTTCAGAGTCTAAAAGGAGATAAAAGGATGCAATGCATGTGTCTTACAGGATGATTGCAGGCATCTTTGGCTTTTGAAGTTCTTATTCCAACTTTCGTAATTCACGTTTTCTTCAGACTTTATTAAAAGCTGTATTATCTCCTTCAAGTCAGAATGGCCCTTTATGCAACAGGATGCTATATACTTATTCAGTAAGGAAAAACATGGAAATACTTAAAGGTATGTCGTTGAGGATTGTTTGCTTCTAGAAGAGTACTTCTTGCTGTGCAATACTCTTGACAAAACCATCTCATTAAAAATGACTATACCAGCTTTTCTGGTTTGTTTGTTTGTTAATTCTAGGAACTATGGATATTCAGTAAACAGCTAAATGTACTTTTGATTGAAGTTTGGGGGTCAGGGTAAGAAGTTTATTTATAAAGGTATCTCAAAGCTTAATTTGTTTTAAAGACTAAGACACTACTGAGACATAGGAAACATCTAGGCCTACAGAACTGAAGCAAAAGGTTTACCTCAGCACTACAAAGTAGAGCTTTTGATTAATTTTTTTTTCTGTTGTCTTTGTAATCTAAGTGGTTTACTCTGTTACAAAACCAGATTAATTTTGTGGTAAAATATATACTTGAGCAACCTGCTCTAGTGGGAGGTGTCCCTGCCCATGGCAAGGGGGTTGCAACTGGATGATCTTTAAGGTCCCTTCCAACCCAAACCATTCTGTGATTCTATGATTGTTGTGGCGTCAAGGTAAAAAGAAACAAACAGGTCAAAAAAAATCAGTGAGAGCAGTGAACTCCGTGTTTAAATTTGCATTTTGAGGTATTTCCCTCTTCATTAATCTTCAAAAATGAATTATTTTTTTTTTCCATTGGAACAGTTGCAATATCCCTATTAACCTCTATTTTTATCTTAAAAAGCATTTTCAGCTCACGTCAGTTGAATCAAACTTGTATTTCACAGCTAAACTTAGTGAAAGATAAGATCCTGAGCAGCCTTTATTTCAGCACAAAACATTGTCCAGCAAAACTCCATATTGCAGTTGATGTACGCCTTTAATGTTTGGTTTCTTATTAGTAGTGACCACTTCAGAGCTAGTCTGTGTATAAATCAATGGCAAACTGATCCATTTCATAGCTGAAAATTCTATTATCCAAAGTTCCCAAGTGTTATTCTTTCACCTGTGTAGGAATTAGCCTGGAAATGAAGTCATAAATTAAACTATTCTTGCTACGTGGTTGGTGTCCGTGAAGATGAAATTGTATTTTATGCTCAAGATGTTGCCTTAACTTTTATCTGGTATTTAGATAGATAAGATAGATGACAGATAGATATTACTTACTATCCAGTCAGTTTTTATAATGGATGTTATAAACCAGTCAGTACTAAAACTTACAACATCTTTACGCTCATAAAACATTTTGGAGTGTTATAGTTGCTACCCTTAAATATGTTTTTGTATACATGTTGTATATCATTGTATTTATCCATCTCTTGCTCCTTATTTAGGAAAAAGCGCAATGATTTAAAGGACTTTGTTATTGCAAATTGCAACATGTCCAGATAGCTTGTAGATACTGATGATCATGAAGATACAGGAGCCTGGGAGTAGTTTACAAACAGTGCACGTCAAAGTCCTCTTTTTCCAGGCAGATGAGCAGACTTTTTGCCACATAGTTTTTCTGGCTGTTATTGTGTACATCTCGGGGACTAAGGCTTTCCTTTGTTCAGGATTACCTGAACTGGTGTCTTGCACAGAGGATGTTAGTAATAAGACTGTTAAAGCATTAATAGATACCATTGAAATATTTTTTTAAATACTTCAAAATCAATCATTTAAATAATATTGATACTTTTTTTTTGTAGCATGATAATGCCCAAATGCTTTCACCATGAGTAAAAGTTCTGTTTTGGGTGCTATACACTTGCAAATGGTTTTCACCCTAAAGAAATGCACTAATCCTCCTGTAAAAATATGTGTTGGAATTGTGCAAGTTGTGCTGGAGTAGATTTTATTTTTGTTTTTTTATCAAACATCAGCCTGTGGTATTGTATTTCTTCTTCACAGTGGTAAGAAAAACACATTCATTTTAAGTAGTTGGCTTCTAACATGCCAGAAGCACAGGTGTTTTCAGCTCACAAGGTAGGTCTCCACTTGTATTGCCAAGAATCATGGCAAAAGTTGAAAAAAGATGAAAATCCTTGCAATGTTGTAAATATTCCAGATTAAATGCTAGATGGAATTCTCTCGTAAGTTGTTAAGGCAGGATAATAATGGTATCCTTCTGCTAGAACTTACTCTGAGCAATGGTTTTCATCCCAGTAGGGTTGTGCAGGACCTAGGCAAGGTTTATGACCAACCATGGGCAAATTAAGGTGGGAATTTGGAGAGGCCATTGTGCGGGCCCCTCTGGTTTTCCAGCAGAAGGTGAGCAGCTTGTGCCTGGACCGTTGAACAAAAGAGGAAGTTCTGCTCAGTCTGGTTCCTTTACGAGCCTTGCAGTGTCACTGGACTGCAGCTCTGCCTCTCCTTTGACATAACATTATGACATGTCTTTGTTATAGCACGGTCAAACTACTTCAAAAGTACTCTAAACTACGCTGCTAAAAAAGCTCAGCAATTACCTCCGGCTCGTGCAGGATACGGTAGGGCAATTACTATGAAGTTTGAGTGGAGGGGTTTTGATCCTTCCCGCTGCTTCACTGCGCGCAAACTGCTTCTTGGCGTTTTGATTGACTTCAAGGTTTCAGTCTTAATGTTTAAAGCCCTTAATAGAGCGGGTCACACTCTCTTGCTGGAATCCTGATCTTCAGGGATCTTTTATCTCGCTGTGGGAGATCTGAGGGAAAAGGTTAATCGTTGCGAGGGGTAGAAAGAAAGCTTCAGTTTGGCTTACATCTTTGTGGCTGCGCCGTCAGATCTGTCAAATGTCTTCCTTTAAGAGGAAGTAGTATGGACTTGGGCTCTTGAAAGAGGCACAAAGACTTGCTTTATCTTTGCGGATATTGGGAAGGCACCTCTGATGCCTCTTGACTTTTTTTTTTCCTTGGGGCTAAAGGTTGAAATAGAAAGAGCTTAGCACAGTTACAGCTACCTATCTGTACTGTCACGTTATGTTCTTCGCATGGACTATATGGGAGACCATCTTCATGCAGCTGAGACCTTGGTTGCTTTCAGAACGGGAAGATCCATGCTGTAGGATGAAAATGGCTCCGATATCCCTTAATTAGTCCTGCAGCCACGCTGACTGTTGCTGGTACTTACACACCTTCGCAGTAGAAGCTGAACTTTTTTTATTAGTATAACTACTAGAAAGCTAATAACTAACACAAATAACTGAGCTGCTCCATTTCTCTTTGACTCCTACGTGTATTTTGATATGGGGCAAAGTTTGCTTTAGGCTAAGAAACCAAGGCAGTAAACGAATTAATTTTTCTGTTTAGAGGACCTGTTTTCAGCATAATCCTGTCTTACAAGTGAGACAACTCTGCAGTATATTAGAAGTCCAAGCAGTAGCATTGTAAAACTGTTAAAACTAGAATGATGCAACTCAAGTACAATTATGCAATTCATAGAGCTGTAATTGTGATAAGACCCTGAAGAATAGGGAGGTGACAGTCTTTCTATTTCAAAACTTAATTTCTGGAGGACTTTGTCATTAAAAAAAGTCCTTCTTTTGGCAAAAATTACTATGGTGGCTTAATTTGGAATTTGTATCTGCCATCCCCAGACACCTAGCTTGTGCATGTTTCCACAGATGTTATGGTGAAGGATAAATTAATGTGTTAGTGAACTTATTCCCATGTACAAAGATGGGTTTACCTTAGAAACACAAACATTAAAAAAATCAGTTTTGTGCAAGTCTTTTGTCTTCTCCCCAAAGGCAATAGTAAAATTTGAAGACATTTTCTTCTCCAGTGTTCATCACTACATCAACTAGTTCACAAAGTCACGTGGTTCTTGCCTTTTCTAGAAATATAAAATGCATTCTGATTGCACCGATGGTTTTAACATCTGAGGGAGACTGTTTCGAACAGAGAAGGCAGCCAGCCTTCACTGGCCTGTTTGGATGGTTGGTAAAAAGGCTAGAAAATCATCTGAAAAGCCACTTGTTTTCAAGATGTATGTAGAAATCTGGGTGCTTGCTGGGGGTGATTTCACTTGCAATCCATTTAATATCATCAGCATAGTTGGAAATTTATTCTTTATTTTTTCCTTTGACACGTCTATTCAACCTGTCACATTTGGGGTGGAGTTCTAGTTTTCATGGCTTCTGTTCTGCTTTGCTTTTCTCTTGAAAGCTGGGGTGGAAGATTGCTGTGTGTCCTCACTCAGAGGGCTAAGAAAGTATATAAAATAAAAACTGAAGGGCAGCTGCCATTGGACCAGGATTTGGTGTTTTCGGTCAAATGCCTAGAATTTAGATACTGGCTTAAGCATGCCTGGTGGAGGTCCCTACTGAACTGTTCCCCTGAGCCTGTAGTAGTTTCAAGCACCAGGGACAAAACATCCCCACTGCAGGATGTTTAAATCCTGAATTACAGGATGTCAGCTTCAAGACCTGGCATTGAGTTGCAGTTCAGAAATACAGAATCTGCCATTTAAGAGAAAGAAAACTCTTCTAAACCCGTGTTTATTAAACCAGTGTGAAACACAGCGCTCAGGAACCGTATAGCCATGTTTTAGAGGAAGCAGTGATGATAACAATGAAGTTTTTAATTAAAATAAGTAGAGAATAAAAGCTTTGTTTGTGAGGTTACACCCACCTTGGTTCTTTATAGAAAATGCCCTTAATTTCTGTATGGTGCAAACAGTGTCAATTGGTGGGGCCATGAGAGAGGAGTGTAGAGATCATGCAATGCTTGTAATGCGAGCTCTCAGTTTCCAGTAGACATCGACAGTTTTTATGCTGTTTAGATAAAATGTTGTTCTGGTTCTTTTCTGCCAGTGGTCAGCACTGACAATTTGTTTACAGCTTTTGCACATCGTTTAAACTTTTCATAGTTTGGTTTTTAAATAATTAATCTTGCTTTTGTTTCCTTTCCTTCTAATGTATAAAGTTTATTTACAAATTATAACTCAATTATAAGTTAAAACTTTCTAGTATATATAAAAATTCATTTTAGCCCTGGATAACATGAGAGGATAATAAGCCGTGATATAGGAATTGTTTTTATTTATGCAAATGAGTGGTTTATTGCCATGAGCACAATGTTTTTATGTCTGACTGGCTTTAAAATCAATTTATTTCTGAGGGTATGAGGACATAAAATAAAGCTCACAAGATCAGTACTCTCTTGCATCCAGTTACTAAGAGTCTGTAAGTTTTGAACTAATGAAAAATAAGCTGAAAAGCGAGTAAGAGAAATTTCCATCTTCTCCCCACCAAGCACCCTGTAAAGAGTAAGCCACATTACCATGAAATGTTAGTGTTCAGCATAAAGCCTAACATTAATACTATTTACCAATGTACTTAAATGCCTAGGCGTGGATAATGAAAGCAGTCATCCTAGAAGTAATCTTGGTAAGTCTGTCTTGTTTTAATACTATCACGAAACAACTAATCTTTCTTAATATACTTATGATTTGGGAAACTTTATTTAGTGAAGTGTTATTCAGATAACTGTTAACCACTCTGCAAATTATTAAACTGATTGCTCGTTCTGTTACACAGTCAATATTTTTTAAGACTGTTCTCCCATCTTATAAGAAAATTAAAAATTGGAAGCTGAAAAAGAAGCCAACCATATAGATTTGATTTCTTTATCCAAGGTAGTCTTAGAAACTATTTGATCAGTTCCTGGCTTGGAGTAAGCATTTCTGATGAGAAGAAAGCGAACTCTTATCCCAGGCAAAACCAGGACACGTCCCTTTTTTGTTAGTGGGACATTGCAGGCAGAGCTGCAGTTGTTGCTAGGCAGTAATTTATGTGATCGTCTGTGTGGGTTTGCACATAAAGAATATACTTATCCCTGGAAATCACAAATGTGCAAAACACTGCAGTCAGTCTGTTTTCAGTGTTTTTCTCAAAATGCTAAACTTTCCTGCTGGTACAGAAATCGTCTGAACTTGCAGTACTTGCATGAGGAAGTCAATAACTCAATATTAACCGAAACGAATTTTCTACAGCTAAGCTCTAGAGGATTTTTTTTGTTTACTCCCAGAGATTCCTTTACATTAGAATTACGCTTCATTTTGCAAAGAGAGCAATAATTCCTGATTAGTTTTTACTTTTAGCAATTCATTTACTTGTCACCAGAACATTTATTTGCAAAGGTAAAGGAAAAACAGTGACACTTTGCAGGTAATGCCGCCTTGGTCCTAAAAGTTGGCGAATGAAATGGAAATCGTGGTTGAGCATGACCAGTTCCTAGAGCTGAGTAGACTGAGATGAAGGGAGGTGATGCCCCAGTTCGGTCCGTACAGAGAGGCAGGCGTGTCCGTGTTGCGTAGACAACCAGCGCGTCAGTGACCCCCGTGTTCCGATGTCACTGCTAGCGCTGGAAACTTCTCTCCAGGTCATGGTCGGGCTGATGAATGAGTCCTTTGCAGTTCACTTCAGTAGCAAGACTTCTTCGTGACTTGCAGTGGAGCATATTTATGGGTCAAAAAAAAAAAAGGTTGGGACTTGAGGTCACTCTCTAGAGTTCAATCTCTGAAATTTCTGGCTTAAGTAATAAATGAGACTTCTCCACTTACAATTGTTAACAGAATATATTGACTTTTTTTCCTAACTATTAACTCGCAGAACTCAGGACTTAGGTTGCTTTTGAGTGATATCTATGGTGATAAGAAACTAGTACTAAACCTTGGATTTTCATCCTTTAAAACCATTGACTTGCAGTTGCCATATGAAAAGTGCAATTGATTTCTATTTAGCCATAATGGAGTTTATGCCTCGGCTGTATCGACCGGAGTGAGTGATGGGGCTTGTAGTGAATCTCGGTTCTGCAGCTCACTCCATCTTGTGTGAAGCATTGAGGGATCTGAACTCCTTGCAAATGAAACTCCCATGTTTCTCTTCAGTCAATTCAGTACTGTTTAGCGGAGTCAGTATGGGATGTTCCTAAGCAGAAGCAAGGAGGGCGTGATCAACCCGAAATCCCCTCTAATGAATTAAATCACACGAGTGGTACTCTCTTGCTGTTGCAGGCAGCGGTGCCTGCTGTTGGTGAGCCCGTGGGCAGTGACACCGAGCAGCTGACACCACCCGAGTCAATGTCAGCTACCGCTTTCCGCTGCTCCCCATCGGCACAGGGCTGGAGAGCTGTGGGCTGGGGCTGCTAGTCTGAGATACACTGGAATGGCTCAAGACGTGCAATTGCAAGTGTTCTGGGAAAGGCTTTCTACTCCTATGGAAAACACATAAAACAATGCCTCGTTTCAAAGCTTTTTTCCTTCTTTGCTCATTCAAAACAGTGCCTTAGAAGAGGTCAAAGGAGTTTCTAGTAACTTCTGTCATGTGACTGTTACAGTTTCCGTTGCTGGGTTTCATCTGCGTGGCACCGGTGCTTTGCACGTGAGGTGGAACTAAGGTTTGCATTAGTGTGTTTGTGGTTCTGGTTTTAACCTACTAAATTCAAAATTTTATCACTTCATCTTGAATTTATCTGAAACTATATTGAGCAGCTACCTTATTTTTCCTTTACTTTGGTTAAACTTTGGATACAAGCAGTTGCAGAGTAATTTTACCTTATTTTTTTTTTCTTCTGTCCCCCAGTTTTATGTTTTGTAATTTGTGGGATCAAATTATGTACGTGCCTTCATGTATGTGGGTTTTTGCTTTGGAGGCTTTTTTCTTCCTAAATTAATTTTTTTTCTTGAGTTTCATTTTGGTTTTTGTTTTTTAAGATATGCTGCTCTGAACAAGTTGCTGGGTTTGGTTGTGGTTCTTTGGGGTTTTTTTCAAACTTCTGCTGAAACATGACTGAAGTACAGAAATATTTTTTTCTTAGTAATATGATTTTTTGTTTGCTTGTTTTCTGAGACTTTTTGTTCATGTTTTGCATTTTTTAAATTTTTTTATTAATTTTTATTAATAAATCAGTCAAATTTATATTTTTGCATTTCTGTGTTCAGGAAAAGTCTCAGTCCATGAACTTTAGGTTCCAATTTAATGTTAAAAACCTGCTTCAGTATTCTTTGCCTATGTTATATGAGGTAACAACTGTGTGACATAAGAAGTTTGTTTTCAGGTTAAATTTCTCAGGTGCTTGGATACACTCCCATACAAACACTTCTCCAGGCAGTGTGTCCAAAGAAGAGCAATGAAGCTAGTTAAGGGTCTACAGCACAAGTCTTGTGAGGAGCAGCTGAGAGACCCGGGGTTATTCAGCCTGGAGAAAAGGAGGCTCAGGGGAGACCTTCTCACTCTCCACAACTCCCTGAAATGAGGTTGGAGACAGGTGGGGTTGGTCTGTTCTTCCAAGGAACAAGTGACAGGATAAGAGGAAAGAGCCTCAAGTCATGCCAAGGGAGGTTTAGGGTGGACCTGAGGAACAGTTTCTTCCCCCACAGGGGTTGTGAAGTCCTGTGCCAGGCTGCCCAGGGCAGTGGTGGAGTCCCCGTGATCCCTGGAGGGGTTTCTGAGCCATGGAGATTGGTGCTGAGGGGTGTGGTTTAGCAGTGACCTGGCAGTGCTGGGTTCAGGGTTGGACTCAATGCTCTGAAATGTCTTTTGCAACCTAAATGATTCTGTGGTTCCATGATTCTAGGTTTCCTCAATTTTCATATTTCTATAGGAAATATGAACAGTTTTTAAGCCTCCCAAACTCATATAATGATCTCACGTCAAAGCTTCATACCTGTTTTAGAGGAGTAACAGGTTTTTGAAGATCTACGTACAAATTGAGTAAGAAACATAATTTGAGATTGACAAACTGTGCAACTGTTAGAGCTTTGATGCCAAGTTTAGAAAAAACCCACAAGTTTCCACAATATTTATAAAAATCTTTTTTTCCTATGCCTAAAATGCTAAGGTAAAAAGTATATTCTTTTCTCTTTTACATTAAGGATTCACTTCGTGTAGTTTGGTTTGTGTAGGAATATTGGTTAAAATTAACCAGTCTCTGTAGGATATAATCAAGAAATCGTAGTTTAATTTAAGACCACCTCTGAGAACAGAGTACACAAGAGGCTTTTTCTAGTTGCTTTTTCCAGTCCAGAGTTGTTAAAAATGCATATCTTTCATTAAATGCTGCTGGAGGAGTCACAACTGCTCAGAAGCATTGAAATTCAAACCTGCAGTATCCAAAGATGTTCTGCTTTAAAAATACATGTTTCTGTGGAGCAGTGCTTCTTTCTGACATTCTCCAGAATTACAGTCTGCTTCAGATCCATGAGGCTTCACCACGTGTTTTTCTGTGCTCATGGCTCCCACATTCTATCAGAATTATTTCTAAGAAATGTGTTGGGTTTTCCCTTTTTCAGGTCTATGATGTACTCTTACAGAATTCCCAGTGGTCTTTTATTGACACTAAGCCCATTGCTTTGATGACCACTGCGTGTGGCATTTTGCTTTAGTCCCTATTTTGAAAAGTTCTTGTTACAGGAGAGTCCCCAGTAGCTTCACTGTATTCAACAGAGAAAATAGACATCACTGAGGGAACAACTGTTTCCAATTCATTTGCACTGTATATGTTTTGTTCTAAAAGGTGTTGCTAGAGGAAGAAAGGGACTGTTGCCTGTTTGACCCCCAGGAAAGAGTTGGGGAGTAGTCTCAAATGCTTCCTTCCCTGGAGAACCAATGTGCCTTTGGACAGGAAGACCTGATGGTGGTTTTCCATGTGACTATGGAATAACGATTTGTGCCTGGGCTTGGTCTGTCTCTGTAGTCAGCCTGACAGCCCCAACTGTTAGATAATTGGGAAACCAAAGGCATTAGACCTTTGCATCCTGCATGTTCAACATAGTTGTCTTTTGGAAGCAATTAATGAACAAAAATTACCTCCTAATGAACAGAAATTAGATCACAGGTAAGAGAACTTGGTTCTAACTTTTACCTTCCCATGGATTACACTTGAGATTTTGCACTTGCTTTTGTTGGACTCGGTGGTGAGAGAGCCATTTCTCCAGCTTCCAGCATATTCAGGTCCCTCCAGCACACTGGCCTCCCCCAGACTTGGTGTTCACAAGCTTGCTGGAAGTGTGCTCCACCCCATTATCCCGGGCTGGGAAAGATTAAGAAGTGTTGGTTCCACAGCTGATCCCTGAGGAGAGGATTGGTACCCCCATCTGTTTCAGGGGCTGTGGAATCTGGGACTGTGGTCCTACCTGCAGCTGCTGCCCGTTGTTAAAGTATTTGGGTTTAATGAGTTCTCTTGGAATTGCTGTTGCCATTCTATACTGAAGACATCCATAGAAAACTCTAGGTCCCAAGGATCCCCCCCGCATCCTGGAAGGACATTTGAGAGGGTGGAAGACTCTACTGGCAAAAAGCTGCATTGATGCCTGAACAGCCTGGGGAACTGTAAAATTCTTCTCAGTGCTACTGTAGGCTGACTTCACTCTCTTTATTCCTTCTGGGTGGCTTTCTGGTGGTTCCCAGGGGCAAATCTAGTGTTATGTTCAACAACTTCCTCCGTACAAGTTTCTTGGATTGTCTGCAGTGACAATTTTCTCAGTAATTCTGGCTTCCTAACCACTTGAGAGGACATGTTTGCTTATCCATTGGTTTTATTTGTTAGAATCACAGAATCACAGCATGGTGGGGTTAGGAAAGGAACTCTGGAAATCATCTCTCCAACCCCTGTGCCTAAACAGGGTGGCCCAGAACAGGTTGCCCAGGACTGTGTCCAGGTAGGTGTTGAGTCTCTCCAGAGAAGGAGATTCCCCAGCCTCTCTGGGCAGCCTGTTCCAGGGCACTCTCACCCTCACAGCAAAGAAGCTTTTTTTTTATGCTTAGGTGGAACTTTCTGTGTTCTAGTCTGTGCCATTGTCCTGTCACTGGGCACCACTGGAAAGAGTCTAGCCCCATCCTCCTGACCTCTGCTTTGTAGCTATTGATGAGCACTGATCAGATCCCCTCTCAGTCTTCTCTCCAGGCTAAACAGTCCCAGGGCTCTCAGCCTTTCCTCATGTGAGTCTTTTGAGGTTAGTCTGCTTTATGGTGGAAGCTGCAAGGGGTGAGCTCTACACTGGGTATCCTGACACCGGCCATGAGTGGGGATGAGGATGCCTTTGTACTCGAGGCTCTCTTGCTGCAGGTAACAGATGATGTGTTCAGTGAGTGAATGCACATGGGCATGGACTTTAATCTTCAGAGAAAGCCACTTCGTAGTAATCAACCCTTTTATTTGCTGCTGCTTGCTTCAGTAGTGGAAGTATTAGAAATACGTGTCGTGTATAGAATGTTACTGAAGGTAAAATATTTTTTGCCACTTAATGACACACTTTTAATTGACCTTCTAATGAGGTTTTATAAAAGCCTAATGGGGTATGATTTGTGTTTTGTTGATGCCAGTGGAACTTTGTAGGGTGACTTTGGTGCTCCATATGGAACTCTTAATTCGGAGGTCTGCAGTGGGGAAGGGTAATAGCATTTCAATCACTGTCAGAAGTTAGAGCAGTTAGTCCAATCATCACCTCGCAGTAATTACATTGAGGATTGGGTTAATTTTTGATCACTTTCTCATTTACTCTAAGACACATCGTTTTAATGTACACACTGACACATTGAGATGGACCATTTATGAGGGGTGATGGACTCTGCTGCCATTAAGTTTTAATGCGTCATTAATTTTCTAGGCAGATGTAAAACAAGAACTGTGATATTCTGTTATTCATTCCCAAGGTTGACTTAAAAGTCAGTGACCTCTCTTGATTGAGTAGTCATTAAAATAGTCTATACTATACTCATTTTAATCTTCAGAGCATATAAATGTTAGGAGTTTTTAAGAAATCAAGCACATTTTGCCGAAGTCTCCAGCTTATTAATTTCTACACTAAAATAATGCATAGACTTCTCTTCAAATGTACCTGAGAGAACCTTTTTGGTTCCTTTATCTCCTTTGAATAAGGTGAAAATCTATCAAAAATGATTGCAGAAAAGTAGAAGTATTTCAGGCACTCAATCTGCAAAGGCTTAAGCATATTCAATATTTCGGTGTCTAAATTATGCCTCTCAGCTGGAAATTTTGGTGGAGGCAAGAAAAACGCAGTGCTTGACCATGTAATAGAGATGATTGTTTATACAGTGGAATGATAATGTCCCCAAAGGTTTAAGATCCGAGGAGGTACAATACCACTGTGCAAAGCTGCTAGTGCTTGTCTTGTTTTCTGGCCCATTCCCTGGCTGTTAGCACAGCTTCTACTCTAGGAGTGCTTGCACAGATGCTCCTGGACAGAGCGTTGACTAGAAAACCCCACACAACTAATTGATTGGAATCGTCAGCATAGGGTTAAATTTCCCTTTGGGAATCTAATCCCCTGAACAGGATTTCCAGGTGTTATCCAAGGGACAATGGGAATCTCCACCTCTAACATCCTTGCCGTGACACTTTCTGCTGGATTATCTGGGACTCGCCAACCTGTTACTCTGCTGGTGTGGGGGAACAGTTCACGTCCGCTGAAGGTCTTCCAGTGAATGTGTTCCTTGTGTAATGACAAAGCCTATCGCAAATAGGAAAACCACTTGAACAAGATGTTTGTAACACCAGGGTATTACAGCACACTTTGATTCATGTAGCCTAAATGTGAATATAAATTGATTATTTTCTTCTTTCTTTGTGCTTGACTGGAAATGTGTTTTTTTTCTCTTGAATAACCTACCAATGAATTTTCAGAGTAAAGAGTCTTTCCATGTCATTAGACTATGCCTTCTTATAAATACATAAATTCTAGCAACTCATAAATATTAGCCTTTCTCGTGGTGTGGAAGGATGTAACTACAGCTTCGTGGCTTTTGGAAGTGTGGGATGAGGAAAGGGAGGGAGCAGGAACAAGGACACTATGGTACAAGTTTTTTCAACTTGGCAAGTTCAAACCATACTTCTAGATTTAAAGAACGTGGATATTTCATTGCACTTCCAACTCGTGACCATGTTTTTATAATTACAGTCAGTCGAAACCTCACTGATTTTTCCTTGGTCATGGTTCTGTTAGGGTTATATATAAAGCCAAATATATTACAAGCATTTTGTAGCCACACAGAACAACTTGACTTTGGTCTGATTCCAGTTTCTGCCGTTTCAGGAGAAAGCTATCTGTACCATCACTTTGTAGAGGCAGAAGAGACGCTGGGTAGATCAATCCTACCCTAATGCCTTTACCACTGCTAGCTGGAGAGTCATCAGGGTGTGGTGATTGAGTTTGTAAACTATGGTTTCACCAGCAAGACTGTGTACGTACTAAAGAGTATGTACAATAATTGTAAGCTGCCTCAAGGAAATTCTGTGAATTAGGTTAATGGGAATAATTAGGATTTTGCCTTCAGTGGCTTATGAAACAGTAACTGATTTGTGATAGTGGAGAATCAGTCTCAGTGATGTGGCACACACACACACTGATGTAGACGTTGCATCCCAGTTGCTGATACGCATGGCACTGATGGACAGGCTTTGCAAATCATGACTAAATACTGAAAGCACTGCTTCACTAATCAGGTAGGGGATCCTTCTGAGGGAGGGCAACCTGTTCTTCTGAGTAGGTGGTGAATAAGAGAGAGAGAGAATCATCGAATGGTTTGGGTTGGAAGGGACCTTAAAGGTCATCTCTTTCCAACCCTCCACTCTGATCCTAAACATCTCCAGTGATGGCAACCTGCTCCAGTGTCTCACCACCCTCAGAGTGAAGGACTGCTTCCTAATTTCCAGTCTAAATCTCTCCTCTTCCAGTTTGAAGACATTACCATTCATTCTATCACTACAAGCCCTTGTAAAAAGTCCCTCCCCAGCTTTCTTGTAGGCTCCTTTGAGACACTGGAAGGCTGCAGTAACGTGTCCCCCAAGCCTTCTCTTCTCCGTGCTGAACAACCCCAACTCTCTCAGCCTGGGCTCACAGCAGCAGGGTTCCAGCCCTCGGGTCACTGTTGGGGCTCCCTATGGACTTGCTCCAACAGGTCCATGTCCTCCTTGTGCTGGGGGCTCCAGAACTGGATGCAGTGCTCCAGGTGGGGTGTCATGAGAGAGTAAATTTCTCCTGAGACAGAGATGAATTTAGACATTTCCATATAGTCGGGCAGATTCCAGGATATTTATTGTAGTGTGAAATACTTTATAATAAGGACTTCTAAAAGCGGGTAGGGAAATGTTTGTTAGAAATAACATCCATACAGCTGATGTTGCCTTGCATCAGAAAATTGGACTAGATGAGCAGTAGCAGTCTCTTTTAGCTTTGTTTTCTGTGATTGTAATTCTCTGTGATGATCTTGGAAAACAAACCAAAGCAGTACTACCTGGCTTGGGAGATTCTGGCTTGGACCAGTGTCAGATGGCATGTAAACTAACACCCTATAGCCACTTTTATGTGTGTGTTTATGTATCAGAACAGGAAATATGCTGTATGGCTGCAACCTCTGCAGTGATTCAGGTATCAAAAAGGATGAAAAAAGTTTAAAAAACCGTCAGAAGTTGCCAGAGGGGCTGTTGAATTTCCTGACTTGGAGATGCTCCAAATTTGAGTGGGCAGAGCCCTGGGCAACCTGCTCTGTGCTGGCCCTGTACAGAGTAGGGATTGGAACAGGTCGCTTCCAGAGGCTTTTTCCAACCTTTATCATTCTGTGATGCTGTGATTTGAAAGGGCATAGTAAAGTAGGTCCTCACTTTGTTTCATCTTCTGATGTCTGGGTGTGCGGCATCTCTGGTGTTTCACGGGACAGAGGTAATACTGCACACAGCTGGGTATTTCCTTTCGAAATCGGACGTACTGAGTCAGGGAACCTTCACTCAGGTGTAGAACATTGTGCTAGTAAATGCCTGCTGACCTTCAGACATTTTAGATCTTTATACTTGTAGGTATTAACTTAGTCAACGATGCTTTTAGTTAAAACCCCATTCACTGACAAATGACTGACTTGCTTATTGGTTTGTTTGAGACATGCTAAAATAAGGACATTTGAATGGGGCTAGAAAGACTACAAGCACTTAATTCAAGGGGGCTGGCTCTGCAGAGTCTTTAGGGGGTGTTTTGAACCATGGATGGCACCCAGTCTCTAGAGCTGCTTTGTCCTAGGACCAGAGTAACAACTCACTGGAACTGAAGAGATTTTTCTTTTAATTTTATACAGGATAAAGGAAAAAACAAGCATGCTTTGTAGTCATATATATCAATAGACACGACATCTCTTACTGATACACTGAAAAAATACTCCTAGGAGCAAAAGTGGAGACAAAGTTACAAAATGGGTAAATGTGACCTGGTAAGAGGTGCAGGTGACCTTGTGTAAATGTGAATGTGAGCCTTCTGGTCTGATTTTGAATGGCTTGGCAGGAAAATTAATTTAATCCATCTGTCTGTGTAGAGAGTGAATAGGAGAAGGTGGTATTTAATGGGTCATTTTAATCTGAAGGTGTAGTTTTAGCTGAGTTGGTGTTGAAATACCATCTCCAAATACATTCTTTACAATGTAAAGGAAAATATGTGGAAAAAAATGAAAATGCTTTAAAGGAACTACAGATAGCATAAAAAAAAGCATTAACAGAAGAGAATCATGAGAGTATGATCTATGCGGCTTAGCTAAAAGGCTGAAATGGGACTTGATGGAGGAGTCAAAATCTTTTCAATAACAGGTATTTTTAGAGAGTCTAGTTTAGCAGAGAAAGTCACAGTGAAAACCAAAGCTGGAAGATCAGGACAGACAGATTCAAAGGAACTGTGTTGTGGGTTGGGAGAGGAATTAAGAACAAAATTTATTTATAAGGGAAACAATCTAACAGGAAGAGCAGTACAATAGTAGGTATCTTTCATTTCACACTGCCTCCAGACTGAGTCTTCCAGGAACATATGGTTCACTTGGACACAGAATATTGGACTCAAATATTAAGTCAAAGTTAATGGTCTGTGGTATAGGGAGAAAATCATCTCTCCCTCCCTCTAGATATTCACACAGAACAATAAGGATTGCACCCATCCCATGCAAGAAGTTGAAAGGGGCTTCAATCTTTCCTATGTTCTGAAATGGAAGTATTTCCTGTTGCAGGAGATCTACAGAAGAAGCTGAAACTACAAATAAATGTCAGGGGAAAGAAATATGATTTTCTACCAAAAAGCGCATGAAGATAGCATTTTGCTAGAAAACATCTGGAAACATTTTACCCTTTTTCCCTCCCTCCCTCTCTATACAACATAATGCACCTGGCTACAAGATAGATTCTCTCTGTTGTGCTCACCTGGAACAAACATGTAGGGTTGTTTTGGGTGTTTGTTTTGGTTGGTTTGTTTGTTGTGGGTTTTGTTTGGGTTGTAGGGGTTTTTGTTTTTGTTTTTTTTCTGTTGGTTGGTTTTCTGTTTGTTTTTGTTTGGTTTTTGTGTTTCTTGGGGGGTGGGGGTGGGGGCTGTGGGGTGTGTATTTTTTTGTGGTTGTGTGTTCTAGGAAAATAAAACAGACCTGAAGTGTCTTACTGAGTTTGCCTTCATAGTCAGCAGCTCTGAGATACGTAGTTTATTCTGCCTACCACATTCTCCTTAGAAACACCATCTGGATGGTAATTTAAAAAGCAGCTTCCCTTTCTACCAAAATAATTTTTAATCAAGACAAAAAAAGCCCCAGCTTTTAAGTGTATGTGGTACTTCCTCACCCTTCTTAAAATACAGTTACTTGCAACAATATATTTTGCCCTCCATTAGCATCTGTCTTCAAAGCCATGGGCCGAGCAGCAGTTCATTTTGCAGGCCACTGCAATGGACCCTCTAAGGATGAATGAAACAGCCCATCTCTACAGGATGGATTCCCTTCACAACCTGCACTGGCAGGCTGCTGTACATCCCTCTGGGAAAAAGGCTTCAGAGTTCTGGGGCTCTTGCAAAAATCCTTCCGAGAGAAGTTTGATGTTCAGATTCTGCCCTTCACTGCTGCTCATCAGCATTATTTTATGCACCAGGATAAGTCCAAGCTCACAATAGTATCCACTCGTAGTCTGTAGCAGTTGTTCTGCATCTAGGAGTTGTATCTGACACTGCAGGTCTTGGGGGCTGGTTAATGTGATGATTAAGAAAGAATTGGTTAATCTGCTTTGGCAAAAAAAAAAATGAAGTGTGTAGAAAACTGGACTGAGAGTGAAAGCAGCAGCTGCTTCCCCAGTTATGCCACTAAAGCATGGAATGTCATTTCACCTATCATTAATTCATTGTCTTTTTCTGGTAAAAACGTGAGGAATCAGGAACCGTCCCTCTTTTGATGGTATTTCTGGCAGGGGAGCTCCAAGTGTTGGCTGTACCTATTCCATTGTGATATAATAGAATGAACAGTATTATATGATAACTAGAACAGAATATAGATATCATGTCATCATATTATAATAATGTTATATTATATTATATAATACAATACAATATAAAAATCTCCTCTTTCTGGCATCAAGAGAAAAAGGTGTGTTTCTCTCCACAATCTTACATAATGAGCTTGTTAACACCATTATAACCTCTATTATCCCAGGAAAGAATTTTTTTCCTTTACTAAGAAAAAGCCCAAGGCTTTGTGCAGACTGCACAGTGCAGAGGCTCAGGGCTTTTCTGGTCCTGTTTTAGGCTGAGTGGATTTTAGCTTTGTCGGGTTTGATAACCGTTGGTTTTGCAGTCAGGAAACTGTTGACTCATTTTGGTTGAATTTTACATTAGTTTATAGAGATAAAAATTGTGTGGATTGAATAGTCTGTGGAAGACAAATCCACAGTTTCTTTTTGTTAGTTGTGTTTTTAAAATCCCTTTCTTTAAGGAAGTTCAAATACAGTTTGTGAATGTGCATCACTGATGAGCTCCTTTATGGCATTTAAATATGAATGACTGAACCCAGTGACTTCAGAAATAACCCATTTGTAATTCTTCAATCCCCTGCAACAGGCAAAGTGTTTAATTTCCTCCCTCCCTTTAACCTCCTTGCCAATGGAAGTCCATGGTAAAGGGAGAATGAGAAAAATATTGACCTTTTCTCTTCAAGTAATGCCAACTAATTATGACACGTTCTGACCACCTAATCTATGTATTGTAAGATAATTGGTCTCTGCAAGGATCAGGATGTAATTTGCTGCAGGCAAAATTATTTAATAACTGCGGATTACTTAAATTGTGTCAGTTTAAGGTCTTGGTGTGATATTTATGTGATTCTGAGCTGAAATACAGCCCTTGGTCCACGGACAAGGAGTAGAGGTGGGGGTCTCTGGGAAGGCTGGAGGTGGTGATTGCAGGCTACTGGAGTACTCAAGGCCATGGCATATACTTCAGCCAGCTGTCAAAAAACCTGCCAAGTGATGCTGACTGTAGGCAAGTGGAAACTTTAATTAGCTGATCTTTAAAGTTTTATCTTATTTCCTGCAGAATAAGTTCTAATCCTTAAACCGTTTTGACATTTTTATGATGGGAAATGCATTTCCTTTGCTGGCAAGGTAATCCAGATTTCATTTAAAATTATCATTTATATTTGCTCATTGTTCCTTTTGCTGAATTTAATTAGAGTATTGCCGGGATTGGCTAAAGGCTGTTTTTTGGGAGGGAATTTGTAAGACAAGCTGTAGCATACTGGAAAAATTCTAACCTTGGGCTTTTTTAAATTAAATGAAAGTGAAGGGTAAAAATTAAAAGTATGTTGCAAAAGTAATAATCTTATTTCACGTGAAGAAATTCATAAACGAAAATATTATGCAATCTTGTTAAAAGTTATAGCAGAGCAGTGTGGTCTTATTACTACTTCTGCATTGTTCCGTCCTTCAGCTATTCCAGTAATGGAACTGAACATTTTGTGTCTGCAGAGATGTTTGAAATAGGAAGCTACTAAACACTAAAAAATGTATCATGGTAAAATTCTGTCTGTAGAAAAACTATTGCTGGGAATCCTTTCATATTCAGACTTGACTGAGCTGTTAGCCTCTACGTTAGAGGACAGCACAATACCATTGCTAGGTAAATACTGATTTTTACAGGCAGTCTCCACTGTTATCCTCTGAACAGATTTCATATGGAGTTTTATTTTTCTGTTGTAATTACAGCTTAGAATCCTGAAGCATCACAGGGATAGAAAATTATCTGAAATAGTAAATTTACCATTATCCTGAGCTGACTGACTAATGGATCTGGTGAATTTGATTTTGAAATTTAAAGTAGATTGTCCTTGATTCACCTGCCAAAATGTTATTCTCACCAGTAAACATAACTGGTAACTTAGCTCATGTTTTTCAACATCATGGAAAGTCAAGAATATGTAGGCCCTTTTTCCACAATTGGAATGCTGTGGTGTGGACAACCTAGTGCTCAGGGAGAAAAAAGCATCTCTTGGCATGACATGCAGCCCACCAGAACATTTTGACTTGCAGAAGGAACCATCTCAATGTTGGTAAGAAGATCTGAAAAATTTAATAGGTCTTCAGGTCATACAGGAGTGAGGTTATGGTGATGACTCATTGCACATTGTATGAAAAGAGAGGGTTGAAAATATGACCACTGTGTCCTGCCTCCCACCAGGCACCTATCACGAGAGGAAAGAAGATATTAGACCCTCTCTATTCAATGACTGAAGTGTGTGGCCAGAAGGAAAAATACTGAGATCTGCCAGGAGTTATGAGGCAGTGAATATGAAGCAGGGGCCTGCTTCTTGGACAGCTATATGGTAATTCACAGGTCATGCTTTCCAAATGTAATTGTTGACTTTCCCAGAGCTGTTTTGGATGGCCCTGTGAAAGCTGGTACCTTCTGGCAGCAACCACCTTCAGGTGTTTGTACTTCACAGCACGACAGAACAGGAACCATCTAACGCAAGCAGGTGTTAAGATCAGACCTATATGGGAGCATGGGGAGCATAGGGAAGCCCCCTTATATGGGGCTGTCCTGGCAAAATCAGATGGGGAGGTCCCAGAGCACCCAGCCCTGATCCCCAGAGATGCTCTTTTCAGTGACAGTATAAATGGTTGTGATGTTAGTAGTCACTATCCTTTCATCAAAAAAATAAAACTACCTTCTCAGACATTTGTGAGCATTTTGACACCTGGCAGTCTGTTTAGGGATGGTCAGAGTCAAAGTGGACACGTGTCAAGGGCAGGTTATAAACAAGCTTCTCTCTAGGGTGATGAGCAAACTCCTATTTCCCTTCTGCTACCTCTGTGCTGAAACCTTCCAGACTCTCCACACCCATAGAGCTGGAGAAGCCCTTGGGGGCACCTGATGTTCCCTGCAATTGAACTGGGGAAGGGGTGCTGGGTTTGTGATACCCCTGGGGCGTGACGTTTTGAGCTGAGGGATAACAGTGTTTTCTCAGGTTATATAAAAATATACCACCACCAGAAGGACAAATCTTAAGGCTAGCCAGCACGGAACCTGACCAAAAAGTCAAATTTTGAAATTATTGATTCTGCTTTATGGTCAGAGCTTGTTAAGGACAAAAACCTATCACAGAATGCCAAACTTCCAGATGGATTTTAAATTGTCAGTGGAGTAACTTTGGTTAGAGGTCCAGTCTTTCAGCACCACCACTGTAAAATCCCTTCTCGCTATTTCAGCCAGCACGAAAATAGCTTCTGTAGTTTTTTTATTTTATGCTCCTAACCCAAACCTGGCCACTGACTGTGGAGTAAAAAGGGTCATGGAATTATAATGAAATTTGAATACATTTTTCTTGGGTCAATTTAATTCCAAAAATGCCCTTATCATACCTTGATCATTTCAACCTCTTTGAAAATATTAAAATATTAAAACACGCATGGAGATTAATATCAGTCAGAGTTTGGTTGCCTTCTGTATCTGTTTCTCTTTGGTGTTGATGAAACTCTGAAGAAAATCGGCATTAGTAACCTCTGTGAATGATGCAGGATGCAATGAACTTATTCTTGGATGGAGAAAAACAGCTGGTTTTATGTAAAGCAAACCTCTAGAACTTACTGTCAGCTGCAGTCCACTGAAAAATCCATGCACTGCAAGACATATTCTCATACATACACTATGTATATAGTCAATGCACATTCCCATATTAAGTTTCCTTGAAATATAAAATCTGTTTTTTAAAATTTGAGAAAGTTCAGACCCTTCCCCTGTGTAATCAACATCTGAAGCTAAGGCTGCTTTAATAACCTTTAGAGACTGAGTTACAGGAACGTGTAGGTTTATGTACCTGCACTGTGGATGTGATGTTGTGGAAGGTAGATGTAGGGAAGGAAAAGGTGAATGCTGAGCAGGATACTCACTCATTCAGCTTCACTGAATGCTTTAGCAGCATTCTACTCATCTAACCCAAGATTTATTTCTATTATGATTGCTGAAGTGACTTGTCAGCCCAGTATTTCTAATAGGTGCTGATTACAGATGTCTGTTGTCTCTGACCGTGGCAGTCAGTGCAGTTCAGAGTCGCTGGCAGATGGGCATGACCTCTTGCAAAAGCAAATAAAAGAAACATCTGTTCTAGGGCAGAGTTTGAGCTTTCGACCTTGTGTAGCACCAACAAAATTAAGTAAGGAAAAGGGAGCCCAGATCCAAGTTTCCAGGCACATACTGAAAGAATGGTAAATAAAAATAAGTCAGAATGAAGAGGAAGAAAAACTGATGATGGAGTTTCAAACTAGTAACAAGTGGCAGAATTCAGTGCTATTTTCTCAGTCTAATTACCATATTTTATGATGAAGTGGAATTAATTCACAGTTCATTTTGCCTTTTAAAAATGGTCATAGAAAATGTACGGGGATATTAATATTCATCATATTTTATAAATAGCAGATACCATCTACCTTAGTGCCCTTTCCAATGTTCTTAATTTCTACTGGTTAACCACACCATGTGTCTACTAATTATAACGTTGCCAGCCCGTGAAAAAGGGGGAGAAACCATTCCTCTTGAATTTTAAATTGCCAGAAGACTGTGGAAGCTGAACAGGAAGCTCTCTGCTCTCAGTTTGCCTTTAATCTATATTTGTTACAGAAATAGCTTTAGATCAGTGGTCTCACCCTCTGCGTTGTTTCGGTAAACCGTCATTCAATTAATAGATATTCTTTTCACTCTTGAATTTAACTTCATATATTCTCTATTAACAAGCATAAATATAAGTTTTCTGTCACCTTTGCTTCTGAAGGTTAAGGCCAAGCATAAAAGGGTGTGTTTTGGTGTTTGAAGTTCATAAGCATCACTCGCATTCCTGAGTCTTGCTGCTGCGTGGTGGAGTTTACAAAGCATTATCCATTTGCCTGCAGCCCACCCAGGAAACCAATCTTCACTGACAGATCATCGCTCCAATCCGGGACGAGTTTTTGATAGGTCCTTACACAAAAAAGCAATAAGTTTCCAAGGTCTCTCTTAATACGGTATTTCTTTGTAAATCTAGAGCTGGGCCTCAGCAGAGGGCAGGGTGGTGATCATTTTAAGCCTCTGTAAATGAGCAAAAATGACTTTCATAAAGCCCTTAATCCCAGCAAGCCATTTAACATTTAAAACTTCCTTTGATGTCCCAGGGTATTATCCACACTTGCACAACGCTTACCCAGAAACAGAATTTTCAGCTCTGCATTACTCTGAGTCAGTTTTATTTTCTTACCAATGACCTGACGGGCAGTGGTATGAATTTGTGAATTTATACAGGTTTCACAGGGATTAAAATCCTGTATAAACCCTATTCAAATGCCATCAGCACTGTAGTAGGAATCAGATGTTCCTGAGCTCTGTATGATGATCCATGAAGGGGTAAAAGTGGGCTGAGAGGAGGATCTTGAGATGAACTCTGTCTCTCTCTCAAGACAGAGATACTGATTTCATTCTTAGCATGTAATAAAATTAAAGTGTAGTGCTCAGACTCGGTCCATCTTCAGTTGTAGCTGGATCCTGGTACAGGCTGTATTATGGTGTAATATGTTGCAGCGGAAGAGATGAAGGAAAAAAAAAAAAGCTGCATTCTCTAAGCTCTTTTTGTTCTAGCAATGGGTCTCACTTCAAAAGAAAGCTATCGATATTAAGTTATCTTCTCCAGTCCCACAATTTATTTCTCTTACCTACCCCATCCTTACTGGCTTCATCCCATTCTCCATATTATCTCTATCGCCTCCTCATTCACTACTTTGGAGATGCCTTTGCCTCGTCAGCTCAGAAAGCTCCATTTGGGCACTGATAGTGCCAGAGCTGATCTAATATAGGTTAGGGCAGAGGGGCAGAAGGGTTATTGAAAGGTCTGCTCAATTTTGGGAAGTTTCTGAAGCAGAGGTCTGGCTGGGTTTTGTGTGCATGTTTTCTTTCCACATTTCCCATTAGATGAATGCATTTATTTTCATGATTAGTGAGGCACTAATTTCCAAGACTGATTAGTGAAAAGAGTTCTTCAGTATTAACCACTTCTATTCCTGAGACAATAGAATAATTTGCTGAAGTTTTTTCTTTTCTTGGAGAAAATAATAGTTTAAAAAAAAGTATGCAGGGCAGTAAATTTCCAACTGCCTTGAATGGCACTTTAATGTAATTGGGTTTTGATACTCCACCTGTTGTCCTTAGTTTGCTGCTTCCATCCAAAAAGAAAAAAACCCAACCAGGTTTGATGTAATTAGGGAAGAAATCCCTGTCAAAGATAAGGTTTTGCGACACAGCAGTATGGAGAACTGCAGGCAGATTTGTCACACAGTAAATAATTACTGAAAATGTCAAACTTGCTAGCCCCAAATCCAGGATTTGAACATGAGTTCCTGAATAAACTCCTAAACTGAAAGAAAGAACTAGGGTAACTTACCAACTTCAGAACAAGATTTTGAGAAGCATTTTAGTAAAACTTTGTCTTGAAATGTGTCACAAATAGGAATACTTTTGAATTATTAGGTTTTCTGTTTATCATGTTTCCAAGTCCAAAGCAGGAAGCTAACAAGAACATTTCTTCGAGTGTTGCTTTATATAAGAAATTCCTAAAATGCTTCTGAGAAATGTATACTCATTTCAAGCAGACTGTGGACCTTGAAATACTTGAGCAATTTCAAATGAACACACAATTAGGATCACAGCTCTACATACACTTTGATCTACACCTGTGGAATTGTGCCGTTTGTGCCCATCGTCCATGTTTGGAAGAGATGCCATTGTTACGTGTGGGCAAGTCTTTTCTGTGCTTTCCCTGACACAAAATCAATAGGCAGAATAAAAACAACATAAAGAAAGTGTTGAGATTGTTCATCCTGTTAACAGTTGTCCTCAGAACAGCTTCGGAAATCTGATTGATTGATGACAGGTTCCCTGAATCAGATGTTCAAATTATCTCAGTGCTCTGATTTGTGTCAGCTGGACTGCATTGAATAGGTAGACCCGCAGGAGATCAGACCAAAATGCATGCTAGAGATGTTAATCATTTTCTGGGAATTACTACTCATGTTTATTTACTGCTGATATATAATATATATATCTATACCTAATAATATATATATAATATAATGATATATTATTAGATTTCTTTTGTAATAAAGATGTTGTTGAATGTTATAGGTATATTTGAAGCTAAAAATAGCAAAACCCCCCACCTTAACTATCTGCAGTCCCAGTAATATCATTCATTGTATTGATTTTAGCACGTTAATAGCATTGACCTCGGGAGATCCATGTGCGTAAACTGTTACCCATTTGCTTCTCTCTTGCCACATCAAACCTTCCCTGTGCAGCGGGCACTGGTAAGGACGGGGAACTCCGCGTAGAGCGCGTTTAGCTTCACGTGACTTCTCCCAGAGTTCAGCAGGGTGTAGGTCGGTGCCAGTCTGTGTCGCGAGGTGGGAAGCTCACACCCCGGCCACGGCACCTGGCTGGAGCCAGGCCCAGCAGAGCTGCGCGGCCGCGAGGGTTGCTGGGCTGGGAGCACCAGCGTGACGCTAAACCCGACCTTGCTTGTTGAGCTGGAAGTTTTACAGAAGATGTGTGCAGAAATCTCACAGCCGTGCAGACGTATGCTCGTGCAGTGCCAAAGCACCCGGGTTTGCCATACCCTAAGCTGCGTGGCAGCCCCAACCTCCTCCCTGCCGGACACAGCGCTGCGCTGTCCCTGGGGGTGCTCTCTGCTCCTCTGGGGCGTTCCATCTGGTAAAGGCTCACGTAGATGCTCTTGCTGGTTTCTTAGCGGATCCTTGGTGACCTTTCTCCAGTTTAGCACTTGGGCTGCTTTACATCATCCCATCATGTTGCTCTGCTGGGGGGTCTGCAGGCTTCTTGTTTGATATTCCACAGAGAAGGAGAACTTGTTTTTACTCGCCTTTAACTTACTAGTATTCATTTTGGTTTGGGAGGAATTATGGTTTGTACGGTCATAAGGAGCGTAAGCAAGGTGCTCGCTGAGAGGCTTCAGTGCTGCCTCCTTCCTCGTCACCCTCAGACACAGGGCCTTTATCTCAGAAGCTTGACTGTAAAGCTTCTGCTCACATGCCCTTTACTTTTTTTGCCCATAGAGGTGAGTGACCCATACAGCTTTTCTTTTTCATAATTGAAATAATCTGAAGATTTTGCTGTCTAATTTCTACTTGCCGTTTTCCTGTCAGATATAGCAATTTTTCAAGAGCCTTCTTTACAGTGTTCTTTAATTCCCTAGCTCATATATACATATATATAAACATTTATTCAGTTGCAGCGCTAAGCAGACACCTTTTAACACCACCAGCTAGAGAAGGACTTGTACACAGTGAAGCAGAAATATGATATATTAATGCCAGGTTTCTAGGTTTCACTTTGTTCTCTCTGTTCTTGTCAACAAGCCTTGTCAGAAAACAGAAATCTGAAATCTACTGTCATGTCCAGAGTTGAAACACTTGAAGACTTTTGATGTGCTGTGTGTCCATTATTATTTTGAAGCATTCTCCAGTGTGAGCGATTTTGATCAGTCTAAAAGCTGTGGAGAGAACAAGGAACATTTAGAAGATGTGGACAAAAATCTGAGTCCATTCATTTAAGTTTGTGTGTTTATCTTCATTCAATACAAATTCACAGTTTCGATGGAAAAATCACATTTCAAGATATATAGAGAAAGAAAAACGAAAGGAACGTCATTGGCTCCGTAGCACTGTAGGTGCTTCCATTCGAAGTATTATGAGCTTCTCTATCACTTAAATGGCAAGTGTAAAGAAGCAGTTTGAGCATCGTAATCTGCGGGGTTTGGTGTACGGAACCCCTTAGTTTGTAAGCTGCAGTCTTACTGGGGTAGTTATTTTATTTTACATTATTTAATGATGTTATTTTATTTTCATTTATTTAATTTTATTTATTTTCATTTATTTTATTTTCATTTGTTTGATTGATTTCCTTTCATTTTACTTTAATTTTCTTTTAAATGTCCTAATCAAGAATCCTTTTGTCTGGTTGACATCTATGTCACGGCCTTACAACAATCTGAAGTTCCACACTTCTCATATTATCTCTCTCCTTCCACTAAGAATGTCTATTTAAACTTCTGTGCATTTTCCTGATGCTTCTAAGCTTGTTGCAAAGGGAAAAAGATATTTAATAATGTAAGTTATTGTATAGGAAAGAAAACACACTTTCTGAAGTCCAGCTTAAAACTGTCTGGAATTTTCACAAGTGCTGTCAATTCCCATTTTCTACCACGAGCAATGTGTTGTACTGAAAGGGATGTGATCTCCTCAGATCAGTTCCTCCATAGTTCCCCCTCTGCTTGCTAGGGAGCTTTTCTTCGCTGATGGGGGGTAGAAATAACAGTGAAAGGGTCTGCTAAGATCACAGTATGAGGAACAGGCTTTGTTTGCAGCTCCTGTCCATCCCCACCTGCTTCCCTGTGCTCCTCCTGGTTAGTTTGGGTTTCTTACCATAGTGGGAAGAATTGGCACTTCTGAGTCTGTCAGAGTCTGCTTCACTGTTGGGTCGAATAATCTTGAGCTGATCAACAATTTTTGTACAAGGCTACTCAAAGTATATCATGCTATCAGCATTTCTAAATGCTTTAGGACTCCCCTGCTTTTGACTTCGGTGTTGGTTGCCTAAACACCTGGGTCCTTAGTCACTCCTGCTTCACTCGTGAAGGCACCTTCTCACGTTCTTGTTTCCACTAAGAGGAATATGGGTTGTTTCAGTCCTGCCTGGCTAATGTATTAGTATTTTTCTTTCTTCATCAAAGTGTCTATTTTGACCTGCTCTATGTTTCCTTTCATGACAACCATAGAATTTATTCTTAATTCAGATGTTAGTCTCCCACGTTTTTGTCACGTGTGTCCTTTACAACTACATAATGATGGCCTTGATGTCTGCAGCAATTGATTTTTGTTTGCAGTGTCCATGGCCTTCTGAGGGTGCTGACTGCTCCCATTAAGCACCAGTGGTGACCTACTGCAGCATGTCTGGCATACACTTCTCAGAGGCATTCTGTCAAACAAATGACCCCAGGACTGTGTTGAGGAAAAGGCATATAGTACCATGTAGCTACCTGGATCTCTGTCTGTAGTCACCAGATGCTGCCTATACATTGATCAGCTATGTAGAACCCTTGGTTAGCACTGGTTGCGTAGAGTGACCCACTGAATATCCATGTAAATCCACTTGAAAGGTTAATTTTAAAGAGAATTTACAGTAAACAGTAGGTTTTAGCCACAGTAGATTTTTAGCCACCCTCTCTTGTACTTCAGGTTGTGTTTTTTCCTCAGGAAGCTGTGTTGTTTTTCAGAAGAAACTGAAAACAACTAGGAAATTCTGTAATAAGAGCATTGTCTAATGCTCTGCATTAAATGAAAAAAAGAAACAGAAATGTTTCATTACTGATTAGCATGAGAGAAAACTTTCTATTTTTAAGTGACTGAGCACAAATAAATCTATTCCTGATTAGTGATTTCCATGCACGCCTTCTGAAAAACAGTGGTGACTAACAAGAAACTTTCTACTGATTCCTAATAAGGCTGAAAATTGCCCAAATAATCTGAAAGTCTAGACTAAAATTTCTGCATTATATTTGACTGAAACAGCCACCTGACCTGTAGTTTTTCGGGGTTTTTTTTGTTAACTGTTATTCCCCAAATTCCATGTATTATCTAATAAAATAGCTTTCTGATTAAGAACAGAAATTTAAATAATAGGCACATTTCTATGCACAATCCCTCCATGGAATTTTCTTCTTTTATGTGATGAAGATTGGAAGACTTTTTAATATATGATAGCTGCATGGTATTTTAACCCCTTATCTCTTCATAAAATGATATCACAGCTGACTAAAATTATGAACACCCAGACGGTAATTTTGGGCAGAGAGAAATAATATTATTTAGAAATAATAAGAAAAGAAGTTCTAAGAAGATAATTTCTGTCTCAGTACCCTTTCAGTGCTGGAAGAGCACTCAGATGTCTGAATTCCTGATTGCTATTTTTCTTCCATTTTCAGCCTGGGTTACTTTGTTTCTCTTTTTAATTTCAGACTGCTGTAAACGTAGTAAAACCAAATATTCCATCGTGAAAACTCTGTTTTAGAAAAATAATCCTTGTATTCCCTTCTGGCTTCTCATTACTCTGTATGAAGTAGAAATTTTATTTCATGACTCTCTCAACAAAATTCTTCGGTTCAAAATATTGTGACAATGAGCACAGAACTTCCAGCTGCCAAACCTGTGAGCGCAAGGGAAGGTGCCATGCCTGAGAACCTGGCATGTGGTAGCCCAAGGCTCCCTGCAGCAAGGCCAGTCACAGTAAATCAGGCTTGAAACGGGGTTTCTTGAGGCTTGACCCTTCAGAGGGGGAAGTGTAATGGTACAGCACTGCTGACTGCGAGTCTGGAACAGCCTCTGCTTTCATTGAGATCCTACCAGGGAAAATTATCTATGCTGTTTCTTTGTCAAAGGAGATCATTCTCCTCTCCTTTCGGCATCGGTATGCTGTACAAATCGTTACATTGGAGATGGCCAGTCTAGCCCAGCAGCCATGTCTCTTTGTTTTGTTATTTGTTTTGAACCCGTCCTGAGTATCAGTAATTCATAAAATGAGGATTTTTCTTTCCAAAGTCAGTCTTGTCTGTAGCTCGGCTGACAAGATGTTCAGTGTCACAGAACCAGTGCTTCCTGCAGCTCTGTGCAACTGCCCCTTCTCTTCACTGTGCTTTGCCACTCTCCTAATTTTTCTATATTGTTTACTCTTCCCGAGCTTAGGTGGAAAACAGCAAGGCATAAAAAATGATTTTGTTAGGATATTTCTGCCAGGTTTAACATTGTAAATGTCCCAGTCACTCATAAACATTTATGACAAATGCTTTATGGGAGATGTCTGTCTTTGTGAGTTAGATACATCAGATATAAACCCTGCCTTGAAATTGGAGGTGTCACACTTAATTCTCACAGCTTTAAAATATTTTAGGAATGGAATTCAGCAGCCGCTCTCTATTCCCCAGCAATTTCTTTTCAAACAGCTTTCTGTGTAACATTAATTCTGAAGGCAACAGCCACTGGAAACAGAGGTAACAGAGGCTGCGGCGTTGCCACTCAACTGGAGATCTGCTGCGACTTTGGTCTGGCAAATGACTTGGACCTTCAAAGGCCCGTGCAGTTACTGATCCTTGGGAAAGACTCTTCTGTCATTTATCCAAACACAGAAACTTTGAGAGTAACAGCCCTGTTGTTTTCTCCCGAGTTTGTGGCAAAATAAAATCCTCTTGCACTCCAGATCCCGCTACAGGCAAAAGAGCCCACACCAGATGCATAGTATGGAGTGAAAAATTTATGGTTACTCTGATTAATGTTTAAACAGTCTAATAATATTTTAATAGTCTAAATGTTTTAATAGTTCAAGTGATCTAATCAGTACAGAAGTGTCTCATTAGTAACATGGTGACAATCATATGAAAAGCCTTCCTATATAAAACCTCTTTGTTGTTATGCTCTGTCCTAAGGTTTACACTTCAGTCTTAGCCCAGAAAAATGGGACAGGGCAGGTTGTTGGTCTTTATCATCATCCCAATGTCCTTGGCAGGAGGAATGCAATGTTGATACTAGAGGGGCTTTGTTCTCGAGCACACTGGCCATTTTTATAAATTCTCTCAGCACAGTCTGCTTCCTTCTCATTGTTTCCCCTCTCCACCCTTGGTTCACATCAAGGGCTCATGTTACGTGGCGATTTGTCTATCTGTTTTCCCCACAGTGCAAGGCAAAGCAGTTTAGACAAGTGGCATTTGACCACTAGAAAGTTCTCAAAACAGTTCTGGACAAAGCAGGCCCACACAAACCCTGAGACTTTGCGCGTGTCACGCCAAAACAAGCCCGTTTTGAGGCTGGGAGGCTTTGTTTCTTGCGTGCGGTCTCAACATCGCAGGTACTGGTGGGTCTGCATCTGGAAAAGGCAGTGTTCTCTGAGAAGCAGTGAAGGGGCCTCTCCCTGGAAAAGACCAGGTATTTCAGGACATTGCCCCAATCTCCCACATTACTTATCCTTGGGCTTCAATCCAAGACTGTCTGCTGGTGGCCCAGCAAGTGTGGAAACAAAGAACTGTGTGTTATGCTAGAGGTGCCTCTGAGACGTTCTAAAGACCTGTGCCTCAAAGGGTGGAATCTTAATTTTTTAAAATTTATATACTTACAGTGAAAATGACTTTTTTTTCCTTTATTTTTTTTTTTAGATTGCCTTTTGTGTCTTTGAGTCCAAGGTCAGCTTCATATTTCTTCCTGAAATGATGAAAAAGAAGAAAATATTGAGATAAAACCTCTATAGATTAGACTTTCAGACAACCTTCATCAAAGTAAATAAGGTAGAAAATGTGCAGTTTTTCTTGTGAGGTAGTTTCTACAGTTTGAAGGGGAGGATTCGTTTTGTCTGTAAGGATGATCTCATTACTGGCATGGAATTGTAATTTTTATTTTCCATGTGGAAATTTGAAATTCTTCTTATGGAATGCTTTGGCTTCATAAAAGACATTCTTTACTGCCTGTAGTTAGCACATTTTTCTTAATGAATTTGCTCCTCAGGCAGTGGAACTTACATTAGACCAAGGAAAATAGTTGAACTGAAGAGTTATCCCCTTGTGTACCCATGCACATACCAGAGATGTAGTATCTGCATCACTTCTACAGATATTGACATTTTCTGCACAAGTAAGTATCTTGAAAGGAATATTTGCTGAGCTTTTACTAATTTCATGTAATGAAATTAACATTTAAATAGTTCACGGATAGGTATTAAATCAATAGGTAATGATAAAGCTATTCATCTTCTGCACCTTGAAATCATTAAATGTTTTCCCTTTCCTTCCCAAAATTCCTTCAGCAGAAGTGAGCACACAAAAGAGACTCATTGAATTAAGATGTGGTCAAATGATTGAAGAAAAGAGCTTGGGTTGTTTAATCTAGAAGAAGTATTAGGGAGATAGGTGACGCTCAGAAAATCCCATTGTTTCCCTATCAGTTACTGCTAACTGCTGGCAGCACTGAGAGTTACGCACGGTGATCTCGTGGCAGACGCTGATAGGCAGCAAAGCTGGGTATTTCAGTGATGGGTTTGCAATTAGGGTATTTACAGGTGTTTGTAATGCCCAGGGATGCAGTGTTAAAATCCACCGGGTTTAACAGCCTTCAGACTTCTCTGGTTCTCTGATTCAGAGGCTTTACAGAGTTCCCAGAGGGGTGGTTTGTAATGGTACGGAGGTGGCTGGTCTAGACTCGGCAGTGTCCAGACTGCCCGTGATGGTCGTTTCCGTGTCATCTGTTAGAAGGCAAAGTGCTCTTCCTCTTTCTTGTGCAGTCTAATTACTTCTGGGGTATGATTCTGTAGTTTTTAATGTGGTCATTTTGGCGCTAGTAGAACAGAAAATGCAATAAAGGTAAGAATTTTAAACCAACAGATACCTACAGGCAGAACTAAGACCCGAAACTGTGCAATCTAGATTAAATAAAGAACAGGATTTGCAGACTGTTTGTAGGCTTTCACACTGTTTTGTCGTTCCACTCTCCTGTAGAGGCTGTGAGTCTCTGCAGAATTACAAAGTGCAACCTTATTTTTGTCACTTTGGGGAAAATTAGCTTCTTATTGCAAACATTTTTTTTTTTTCTAGTGAATTAACACAAGTGATTTTGCACTCTATTTGTCTTGTCAGTGCATGCTTTCTTTTGGGGACAAATGTTCCATAAGCTGCTATCAAATAATGGATGTTATTGGAATGCTTGAATGGCTTACTACACAGGGCATTCATCCAGCCTCAGCTAGTTTGGAAATGTGATTATTTTGGTAAATCAGTCAGATTTTAACACGGAGAAGTGGCAGCTGATGTATTTGTAGAGGAATGTCCTTGTTTAAGTAAGAATCCTAATGAAGGATCTAGTATGAGATCATGTATTAACTGATATTAATATTGAGCGGACAGTCTGATTAACTGATGAAATCTTAGATAACATCTTTTAGTTTTCTTCATTTTCCATGGAAAAAAGACCAAGCAGTGCATTTACATGAATTCCCTCGTATCCTCGACCTCTTCAGATCTCTTGCTTTGCATATGATATTGTTTAACTTCCTCCAACGGTCTTCATCCAGTAAAAGAAAATAAATAAAAATAGCATCTTAGTTCTGACTTTTAACATTTCCAAATGTGATATTCTGGCAGTTTTAGATTGGCCAGTACTGGTACTCAAAGAAGGGAATGAACAAGATAAATTCCTAACAGACTTCACCCGAGCCCCAGGCCTTGCTGTTTTAGTGAAATGGACTTTTTTAAACAAGAAATATGTTCTGTGGAGTAAGTGAGAGCCTGTAACTAATATCTTGAAAAGTGGCATTGGAATATGCCATGACTCTTAAGTTGTCAAATATTTTTTTCCCTTGTTGGTTTTTTTCCCCATTCAGCATTACAGTCGAAACCCAGCTCTGCTGCCAAGGTTTCTGTGTTCTGTTACAACAGTGTAAATTTGTTCTTCCTACATGGAGGTGGCCTCAGCTGCACCAAGGGAGGTTTAGGTCAGATATGAGGAACACTTTCTTCCCCAAAAGCAAAGAACTCTAAACCTCATAAAAAACCAACATACCTAGTGCTTAACCTCTCCCATCCATCTTGTAAGTGCTTAACATAAATAAATGCCTTTATTGTTTTGTTCATATGTTTACAAAATTGACGTTTATAAAGAGGATTAAATCCTAAGCAATCCTCCTCATCTCCTTAACCATCTTTTTTGCTCATTTAACCAAACTACAGTTCACAAAAGAGTCCGTCTTTATTTAGTGTTTGAGCTGTATGTTGGAGTGTGACATCAATATGGGATGTAACCACAATTAAATATGGTGTAGACACTTGTTTGAAATAGCAAGACCAAGCCGGATCCTGTGTGAAGGACTTGCAGGTGCTGACAACACATGCCTTATGCCTTTTCAGTACCTCACTCTGCATTAGTTTGTGGTCAGTGGGGTAAAGTCAAGATTGCCTTTGTCTGGGTAACAGGGAAGGCACTCATTGACTGGCTTTGAGAATTGGTATTTTCCTCCATCTGCCCCATGATCCAGCACAGCCTCTGGCTCTCCCTCTTTTGGTGCAAAGCAAGATTCAGGTTTTCATCTCTGCAGTGTCTCTGTGAAGATCTCATAGATCTCCTGTTCATCCCCATGGAAATGTAGAAGTATCTTCTGGAAGAAACATCTCGTGGGAGCTGCAGGTTGAGGTGAGTAAACCCAGAGGAAGCTGCAGAGTCCGCTCACCTCAACCTGCAGCTCCTCCATGCACTGACCCAGGTTCTCAGAGGACACCATCTCCTGTTCTTGGCCTCTGGCAGAGGCACCAGGCAGGGTCTGTGATCCCAGCCCCATGGGTGCTGGGCAGCATGGGCAGCATGCCCCCCGTGGGTGCTGGGCAGCATGCCCCCCGTGGCACTTCACCGCTGCTGCTGCGCAGTCCCACGCTGCTTCCTACCCGCTGTTTCTGCTCATCCTTCTGCATCCATTAGCTGCTTAGTCTTGTGCTTTGTAACAACACCTGCAAAAAATTCAGAATAACTAGTGAGGGCCCAGCCTAAAAAATTAACTGCTCGTTCCCAGTCTTAATTATTTTGACAGCTGGCATTAGAGATTAATGACTTTGACTAACTGCAAGAAAAAGATGTTGTAAGGTAATCGTATCTCTATACAACATCTTATTTGGCCAGAACTGTGATTTATACAGGACAAAAAAGCAGCACAATGCTTATGTCACAAATCCCATCTGAGACTTTGTAAAAAGGTTAAGAGGAGATTAATTTTGAAACTCATAAAATCAAATAGCTCTTATCCCAGACAGACCTAGCAACTCGAACTGAATTTCAGCATTTCTAGGCCAAAAAACGGTCTCTTGTCTACGACTGCCGTTCGAGATAGAAGATCTTGCTTGTTGCTTTTTTTTAATGGACTTTTAAAGGTGAAGCTCTGAGCAGATTCTGAGAGGCCAGTTCCAGAAACATGGGGCAGAAAGGCCTGCACACGTCTGTAAAGACATGCATAAACAAGGCAGCTGGGAAACAAGTGATGGGCGTTTGAGCCTCACGTGTCCCCGTGAGTTACGGGCTGGGCTGCCCAGCTGACATACTGTTAAAAATAAAGCAGTCTTCCCTAGTTACAAGTTGCAATACAAAAGGTGAGCATAAGTCTCGCTACCTGGTGTGTCAGAGAGAAGTTGGAAAATAGCAGATTGTGCTGGAAGAACTCCAGCCAGCCAATTTAACCCTCGTCCAATTCAAAATCTGACCTTAGCGAGCGCATGGTAGCGAGCCGCGTCCTTGGTTCGCTTCTAGAAAGCATGCTGAAACAGTTGCAGCCAGGCTGTAAAACTTCACTGGAAAATACCCTTCAAGTGATGCTCAGGGCAGGCAGAATAATGTACAGCAGGTCATTGGTAATGTGACCTCGAAATAAGTCTCTCGGGGATCCCGAGCTTACAGTGCAAGGCGGTGTTTATGTGGGAACAGCCGTGGACTTCCTGACTGCTCAGCACCCAGGGGATGCCGAGGGAGAAGAGCTTAAAATAATCCCACCTGAACTAAGGCTTCCCAGGAGTAACTACGTCAAACTAAACGACAGGGAAGCAGTTTATTAACAAACCTTCTATAATATCTTCAACTCTGGGTATGGTAAAACTGCGTCTTTTGCATCAGCAGATTCATTTCTAGGAGGGACCTTTTCCACCCATCTCACAGCGGTGTTGTCCCCAGTTAGCTGGGACCCCAGATCGTTCCTCTGAGAGGCTGAGGGCTTGGAACCTGAGAAGGGGCTCGCTGAAGACTTGCTTTCGGCGAGGTGTGAGTGGCATGGGGAAACCGGCCCCTTCTCTTTACCCCAGCAAAACCGATCCAGTTTCACAACATAAACACAGGAGTTTGTGTTTCCCTTGCACGGATGTGTACGTGAGGCTGTGCTGGGTTTGGCTGGGTGGAGTTCGCGTTCTTCACAGCATCTGGGGTGGGGCTGTGTTTGGGTTTGTGCTGGAAGCAGTGCTGGTAACACAGGGATGTTCTGGTGACTGCTGAGCAGAGCTCACACAGTCAAGGCCTTTTCTGCTCCTCACCCCACCCCACCAGTGAGCAGGAGGACTTGGGGGGGACACAGCTGGGACAGCAGACCCCAGCTGACCCAAGGGGTGTATTTGTGCTCAGCATAAAAGGCTGGGGGAAGAAAAAGGAAGTGGGGTACTTCTGGAGTGATGCCGTTTGTCTTCCCAAGTCACTCTTACGTGTGATGGAGCTTTTCTGGAGGTGGCTGAACACCTGCCTGTGATGGGAAGCGGGGAACGAATTCTTGTCTTGCTTTGCTTGTGTGTGCAGCTTCTGCTTTACCTGTTCAACTGTCCCCATCTCACCCCAGGAGTTCTCTCACCTTTGCCCTTCTGATTCTCTCCCCGTCCCAGAGGGGGGGAGTGAGTGAGTGGCTGGGTGGGGCTGGGCTGATGGCTGGGATTAAACCAGAGCTAAAATAAGACAGGGTCTTAGATGGAAAAGAAACTCCGAATTGCTGGGAGCACTAACTTTAAAATCTGACTATTCTCACAGGCTCTTCAGTTGTCTAGCAGCTTGATACTGCAGGTTCATCCTGGCATAGCTGTAAGATTGTATTTGTGGCAGTCCTAAATCATGGAAATCATGCTCTTCCATGACAACTGTGAGCTATTGCCATGTACAGTTACCAGTATTGCTCAAAGAATTATTGCTGTCTGGTTATCAGTCTTATATTCATTACAGAATTAAGGTGGATAATAAACCACTTGTATTTCTTCTTGTGGCAGGAACAAATTTGGTTTGATGCATAAAAGATGAAAACCATCACAAACTTATTTTTAGTTGTCTTCTTTTTTATGTGAAAGTTTTAATATTTTAAAATCATCTAATTGGAGCTATTTCAGTTGCAGGTTAGAATAATCACATGCACTAACTACAGAAAAGGGTAATTCCTTTCCTAAATGCTTTTACTTTCTCATCAAAACATCTATGGTTTGGTGTTTGGCTGGTGTCCTCACAAAGGCTGTGTGGATGCCATTACTAGAAGCAGCAGTCTTTAGGAGGTAGACTGCAGGGAACAGTGGCCTCCACGCAAAGTATAACATGCCCAGAATGATTTTCAGAAGTACTGTGGTTAAAATGCTTTCAGAACACTGGTTTGCATACTCTCTTATTGACCTGTGAAGCTGATTCTGGTGTAATCCAGCAGTTGGCCTTGATGGCTGCACAATGATGGTGCCTAACAGATGGAACCAAGTATCTCCCCATGCCCCTCGGAACCCTGGGCCTTGAATAAAAGGAGCTTTACATTTAACTTTACTGTAGACTAAGTCACCCGGCAGACAAAGATGCTGAGCATGCTGTAGCATCTTTGTGATGAGGAAAGGCTGAGAAACCTGGGGCTGTTGAGCCTGGAGAAGACTGAGAAGGGGGTCTGATCAATGCTGATGAGTAGCTAAGGGGCAGTGGGCAAGAGGATGGGGCCAGACTCTTGCCAGTGTCGTCCAGTGACAGGATAAGGGGCGACAGGCACAAACTGGAACCCAGGAGGTTCCATCTGAGCAGGAGGAGAAACTTCTTTGTTGTGAGGGTGTCAGAGCCTGGCCCAGGCTGCCCAGAGAGGCTGTGGAGTCTCCTTCTCTGGAGAGATTCCAAACCCACCTGGACACTGTGATCCTGGGCCCCCTGCTCTGGGTGACCCTGCTGGAGCAGGGGGATGGCACCAGATGATCTCCAGAGGTCCCTTCCAACCCCCACCATGCTGGGATTCTGGGATTCTGTGATACTGGGAAAGTATCTTTTACAAAGAAGCAGTTGTCCAGCTGGAAGGTAAAACGGGTTTGAACAGCTACTTTCTGTCATGGCCCTTGTAGAAAACATAGAATTTACGTTCCTTGGAACTACTACTGAAGTAAATTGGAGCATCAGAGTAGAGCCCTCCATTAAGAAATAACAAAATTCCTAAAATGGGCTTGTATCACCTGTTACTGTTTCGAGAAGAGGTTGAAAAAACTCAGTTTACAGTGGTACAGCAAAAATGTGTTTATGAATTCTGCAATTGATTTTTTTCCTAGTTCCTACATAAATGAAAGATTTTAGGTGTTATTAGGATTTTGCACAACATGGTAGGTGTGTTTAGAGATTTTAATTTAAAATAACTAAGCGGTGTTGATTTCTCATGTGGTGTTTGTACATGGGGCATCCAGTTACAGGCAGATCAGACGCTCAGGGACAGGCAGTGCAAGCAGGTTGTAAATGGGTCCTTGTGCTTTTTAGAGATAAAATGGACATGGAAAAAGAAGTCTAAAGATGAAATCAGTGACAGTTATTACTCGGTGTATAGCAAATAATGGAACTTTTCCAGAGCAGATGAACAGCAGAACATGGGCAGATGGGTGAGTGGGCAGGATGCACATGGTGCAAGCGGCTCTTGCATCCCCTTGAAGTTAAAGTAGCTGGTTTGTGTGGCGAGGTTTGGCAGCAGAGTGGGGATGGGCCGCGGCGGTGGACTCTGCGAGAAGGGCCCAGGGGCTGTCCCCATGCCAGACACATCTGGTTCCAGCCAGCTCCACGCACCTCTGGGCAGTCTGTGTCCACCTACACGAGTTCCTTTACACCCTGTAGAGACTGATCTGGGAGATATTTTACGGGTTCAGGAAACAGGCTCAATAGGGTCAGCGTTTATTGGAAATAACACGTTTCTCAGTTATCATCAGTTCTCTTTATCGGGACCAGCACGTGATCAGTTTTGTTTTCCACACTCAAGTCTCTGTGTGGGTTTCTCTCGCCCAGGGATCGCATTTAAAATAAGGTCCCGTGCTCGTGGGCCTTTAACACCTTTTACACTTGATGGTTATCACTGTGCCTTGTAATCCTCAAGACTGAAATCTGTTGACATAAGAGAACAGTGAAGGGTCTTTTTTTGCCAGGTTTCTTTAAAAATATATTGATGAAAAAGCAGCAGTGACTTTTTAAGCAGGGGGGAACTGGAAGGCCCATGGAAGGTTCTGGAAGCGGCGTACTGGTGTTTAGGTATTACTACATGACTTAATATAATCAATAAACATAGGTCTGTCCTGTCTTGTAGTGCAGCTGTCTGTGTATAGATCTGTTCATACGGTACCTCCTATATGGATGCACACACATTAGGGATGACATTTCAGTATTAAAATATAGCTGAGTCTTTTCTTTATTCTTCACAGATGGAGGGAAGGCAATTCACCTAAGCTATAGAATTACTTAAAATGTATTTATTCTGCTTTCCATCACAATCACTGAACACCAGAAGAGATGAACACTATAAATCTCCAGACAAAATCAGCTTGCAAATGTGTTTTCAGTACAACAAAGCTTAATGTGTTGTATTTGTGCAATGTTTTATAAAATATCACGGTAAGAGAAATAAATAAATAAATTCCTTTCTGGTTACAGGTTTCAATATATCATACAATTTCCCGTGATGTTTTCCTGCATGTCTTCACAATGAAATTTTATTTTGATTCTAAAAAAATAATGGAAAAGTTAAAAAATGAAATATAAAGTACTTTTTGGCATGATAAGTCCTTTAAAAAACACCATATTGCAGTATCTTAGGATAACCCTGCTATGAATCCACATTACCAATATATACATTGACTTCAAAATAGTAGGAGTATTTTGGAATGTATTTCCAAAAATCTCAGCCTGAAGCATTGTAAAATATTTTTATTATGGAGGTGTTCTAGAAAATGATTTAGTGTGGGAGCAAGAGAAGCAAATTATATGAAAGTGTGACAAAGGGATACACAGGAAAACTGTCGTGGCTTCTTAGAAGAATGATGATTCAGAAAAGATCTCACTTCTTACTAGGCTGACTAATTCTTGCCGGGATTAGATCGTGTGCTCTGTTAGTAGATCAGCCTTGTTGCTGGGTAACTGGGATGTGGATGTGGAAGAGGTTACGCGTCAGACATGGAACTTGTGTCTGAAACTAACCTCTTAGCTTGACCTGTTTGAGCAGCTTTCAGGGCCTGACCCTCATGCCCTCCTTTTCATGGGATAAAATCCTGTAATCTGAACCAAAGATATTCTGTTAAAATTGTGGTTATTATTTCCCCCCCCTCGAGGATTTGATATATCTGATCTCCAGAAGTTCCTGTTTCTTAAAACCTAGACAAAATACCTCTGTATTTTACAAGAGGGAATAAGAAAGAGGTTTGGGTCCAGAAGAGGTAGTGTCAGGAAGATGCACCCAGAAGGTCTGAGAAAAGCACCAGTCCTGAAGTCCTCCAAACTCTGTACTATGGCTGCTGATCCGTTTCATAGGCGTTATCCCCGGTGTTTATGAGCGTAATCTACAGAGGGGATTCTGTGACAAAAATCTTAAAGGACATTGTCTTTCGCAGCAATTGCAGAGCGGAGAAAAATCATGTCCTTAACCTTCTTACGGTCTACAAAATACACTGAAATACAATTTGACTTTTATATATAATGGAAGATAATTTTCCAACTCCAAAATATTTATTCAAACATACAGCATGTTGTTTGCTGCATTGCAAATAAAGATTAAACTCCCGAATTACACCGTTCAATACTCAAATTAATTTCTAGAATTAACTCTTCAGTTGTCTTTCCGTGAAATACGCATTTATAAAGAAGATTTTTCTGAAATGTTTCAGGGTTGCTTACCTTTGGAAGTTTTAGACCTATAGGAAAGCAATAGGCTAAAAAATCACTTCATTTTCTTCACAAGAAATAACTGCTATTAACTAGTAATCAACATTGAATTAAAAAATTAAGTAAACAGGTTTTTTTTTACTAGAAATGCCTGGCAAGTAAAGCAGAATAAACCCTGACACTCTCTAATTTCAGAAAAATTATTAGGTGTCTTTAATATCTGCCTTCTTTGCTGGTAATAGATTTGCTGAGTGCCTAGCTACAGATTATTTATTTGATGCTATATCTTCAGTGTTGCATGTCAGTAGTTGGGTTCTGGGAGGCACTGGAAGGGGAGGATTGAGTAAGGTCTGTTTAAAGGACTCATTAAACCCCTATTTGGGTAGCCGAGAGCCAAAGCGGTATCAATTACACCCAAGTGAAGCAGGAAATTCGAATGCTCAGCGTTTGTTAGAAATTATAATCTGGATGGCTTCACTCTCTAGGACTTCCTCTCAAAAGTTTATGGGGTATCAAAGTTGAGTGCCTTTTCTGAGAGGTCACTGGCCTTACAAAGTGATATCCATTTAGACTGACTTCTTGACATGGAAGGACTTCCAATGTCACTAACTTCAGGCTTCAAATATTTGCAGGCAGCGGGCTCAGCAATATGCTGAAATATTTTGTTTTGTAAACAGGGCCACAATCTTTATCCTGCCGGTTTTATTCCCTACTACAATGCAATTTTCATCCTAGAATAAAAACGTTAATCTTTTAACAGAGAACTGCCAAATAAGATCTTACCACATGCAAGGAATATATGACTTTATCCCTCTGCCTTTACTTTGAATACTTTGAGATACGTTTTCCGTAATGAGTTCGGAATGACTTCCCTGATGGGTGGAATATTCCGTGCTTGCTGATGTCTGCCCTTCAGAAGAGGAGGTAGATTGCTTGAGTTGGGCTCCGTCACTGTGGGTGACATTTGCCATCACTGCGCAGTGACGCGCGGTTACACTCGGTGCGCGTGTTTCCGTTGTGGGCGGTGCGCTGCAAGGTACCGACTATCGGAGGGGTTCTGCAGGAGAATGCAGCCACTAGAAATTAACTATATATTTGTACTAATATTTAGATTTTATTAAACCGTTGAAACCTAAATGAAACTTTCAAAGAAATGTGTATTGCCTCATTTCATAAATGGTTATTAGAATTATGTTTCCTCATTAAAATATAAATTTGCACCGTTATAGAAGAAGCTAAATTTTACTCCTTTCCTTTTTCCTTTAGGCAAAAAGAGCCTTTTGTTAGTGGAGGGAAAGTTTAATACATTTTGAGAAGATGTCTGTCGTGTAGGAGAATGATCCATGGTTATTAAGATGTAGTCTTTTACAGAAACCTGAAAATGCTGAATGGAAGCTCTACCAAACTCTATGAAATCTGCTCCAAACCCGTAGCTCGGCAGGTGGACTCTTGCTCTCAGCGTGGCTGGTTTGTTTTCCCAGTGTCTTGATTTCAGTTAGCAGTGTAGGGATTGATTCTGTTAGTGTTTCTTGGTACTGCAAAACTCATTTAAGAGAAGAAAATCTGCGTTGTAGTCCTGGGGGATGTGGCAATAAGCAATGTTCTTTCTGGAAACTTGGAAATGAACATTTGTTCTCCTCATTCAGCGTTCTTTGTCATATCAATGAAGGAATAATTCAGTAAAGCACAGGAAAAGAATCGGAGACGTCTGATTCCAGGATGACAAATACAAACGGTGTGTCAGATTCCTTAATATTTTAGAATTTTGGTATGAAATAGGCGATCCCCAGTGTGTCTTATTTCTGAGCTCTGGCACTCCCTGCTGTTCTATAGACATTTCATTTATCCCCCCACGCTCTTCTTTCAGTCTGTGAATAGCCCTGCACAGACACAGTGGCTGCTGACAGCAAATGGACAGTGTAGTCAGGGAACTTGTTTTGCTACCTCGGGGTGTTATTTGTCTCACACATAGGTGTCACTGCACTTTGCCACTTTTTCCTTGTGTTTCATCTTCATCTACCTAAAGCCTTATTTCCCCAGATCACTCCCAGTGCTTATTTACCCGTAAGAGAAAGCTCGCTTCAAAAGTTACAAGAAGAGATCAATTCCTCTGAGGCTTCATGTGAAATGATTTCAGAAAATACTTTCTGAGATAAACTAATTATTGTAAATTAATCTCTTTTCCTAATAATGGATGATAGATGATGTGTGGCCAAGTGCTTTCTTTTACTCATATTGAGATAACCACATGTTGTTTCCTATAGTACTTCGCTTCATTTATAGTTTTGATGTGGCTGAGTAGGCACCATGCTGCATTTTGAGGCAAGGATGCCTTATTTCCTTCCTTTACTTGCATTCATTTTGTATCTGTAATTGTGAGTGCCATGTTACTGTTGAAGTTGCTGGAGATACAAACAGCAGAGGTCTGCTACCTGAGAAGCAGTCAAGCTCTTAATTTAGAAGGCTTTCAGTAAATTTAGGGTGGTGTTTTTAACTAAGAAGTCTTTGTCAGATTAGATCAGTTTCAGTCTCTTTTGTCATAGTTTTTCTCTTAAGTTCTTGATTAATTTTTAGTCTGTGCTTTCTGATTACTGATACAAAGCTTCTGAGGAGATTGTCCATTAAGCTACCATTAAGATACCTGTTACCTGGGTGCAGCTGTTTCTTTGAGATAGCCTTCAGTTATGGATTTATTTAGATTGCTGTGTAAAGTCTGAAATTAGGGACTAGATGTAATCAACATCTTGAACCATTCTTTATGAGACCGATAGTGCACAGGATGTTGAAAACTTGGCACTAAGGAACTAGGAGGGCCTGAGAAGCAGTTATTTAATCCAGAAGTTATTTGATGTCCAAGGTTGAGCAGCTTGTCCTCACTGTACCTGAATTATGCAAATTGAATTATTTACATTGAATTAAAGTTAAAAAAGCCAACAATGAGATACATGAAGCGAGGGGATTGCTGAAAGCATCCTTTCTCCAAGCAATTATGCTTCAGTAGAATTCAAATTAAAATAGAATTTAAATGTTATGGAATTTTTTCCAATCATATACACATAAACAAAACACCCCAGTACCTATTTCTGGACGAGAAATCACTTGATCTGTATGTTGAAAGGCATATCATCAAGATACAATGTTCTGGCCTGAATTAAAGGACTGGTAGATGCTGCAGGTAAGTGGTGGCAGTATGCCACAGGGCATGCTCCTCAGAATGGAGACCCAGCACACTTATGTAGTCTGCTAAGGAAAAAGCCTTCCTGGTGGACTGCCTACAGTAGGGTATTTTTAGAAGTAATATCAGGTGAGGAAAAATAATGCTGTGTTTTTAATGTGAAAATAATTGGCAAAAGTCTCTTGATTTCAACAGAATGGGTCATGCTCTGACTTGGAGAATGTAGCTGAGTTTCTAATGGTGACTGTGAGGAACTGTCACAGTTACCTTCAGTGCTGGATGACATAATATAGTAAGTTTTCTAGTAATTCAAAATGCCATCCGTATCATGCTTCTTGCAAGGAGGAGCTCTCAGAATATTTACCAGATAAAGTGTTTTTGTTTCAAGCCAGCTGGTTGTTTCTGGTGGGGTCAGTCCTGCAGCTGGAACTGCCCCAGGGCTCCCTGGGCCCGTGTGGTTCTCCTTCCACGCTGCAAACCAACATTTTCAAGCACAGACAGTGCGTATCGGTTGACTCCTGTAATATGGGATCTGGCAGGAGAACTTCAGCAACTGTCTGAAAGTCCCACTGGGAGACATCCTGGGCCATTTAATCAGCTGCTTTGTGGTGAGGGTGGTAGGAGTTCAGTCAAGCACCTTGGCTCAGAATAGTTCATTGTCTCAGAGCCGTGTGCAGTTACCAGTCTGTTGGTTGCTCCGATCAGCTCAAGGTCTCATTCATGCAGAGACTCCCTGGGCAGTGCCTGGACCAGCCAGCAAACTGGTGACCAAGTGTGTTAGGTGTGTACACAGACAAGTCGTAACTATCACTCCAATCTGAAATTGATCCTTACTTATAACTTCAATGTCATACATCCTGCAGCCCATGACAGGATAACAAGAAGGCTGTTGTCTACTCGATAGCCACAGGGTTAGGACTCTGCCTGTTTTTTCAAAGGCTAGAAAAAGGTTGTTCGTGTCTAATATGACTGAAGGAAGTGCAAATAGTGAAGCCATCTCATTTCCTGTAGCTTTCCTGAAAACTCTGTTCATATCTTGCCTTGCCTGAGGAGATCAACCTGTATTCCTCAAGGGGAATGACCAAAAGACAGGCTATAAATTATTCTAGGATAGGAGCACATTTTGTCAGTCTTGACAATTCATGTAACAAACTTTGGACTGTTCATTACTTAGAAATCAATGTCAAAGTTAGTGGGTCGGAGTGGGAAAGACAGGAAGTATGTGAGAATGTGGAAAATCAGAAGAGAAGGAATAAAGCAGCTTCCAGTTCCAGGCTGCTTGATGAAGGGCATATGAAACATTTATCACCCGGTGTGCAGACACGGTCCTTGGGGGGAGGCAGCACCAGAGCTCCCCTTGCTATGCTCTGTGTACAAGGCATGTGCCAAGCTACCGAGCACTCTGAAAACACACCAGGTGGAAATGGAGAAATGCTTGTTTAATGAGGGCAACTCTAAAATACAGCCCATGAGCCATTTATTTATTTCTTTAGGTGACAGATTAAAGAGGAGCCACATGGAGATTGTCAGAACTGCTTTTTTAAACTTGGAAGACTTGATTCTATGTATGTCCTCTTCTGGATCCTTAATTGAAAATAGGATACAGCAAGAACCTGTTTCACTTATTTCCTCTCAGTGTTCCTTAACTGCAAATGAAATGAGTTTCACTTCATGATGTGTCATTGACTGGGGAACAGTCATCCAGATTGTGAAGGAAGACCAACCAACACTGAAAAAAAATGCTCCACCAAAGTCTTCATACACAGATTTAATTTATATTTTGCTATTAAACCTAGTGCTTTCACTCTCACCTTTCCATTTCTACCAGCTCCATGTAGCTTCTATAATGCTAATAGAATAGAAAGACCTAAAAGCCCTAAACTTGCTATGAATAAATATCTAGAAGAGAAGTAACTCTTGTTTTTTCATGCCTTTACATTCTCCTACCCCTTCTGCCATATTCAGGTGCTGGCATGCACATGGATTTCACTGCTGCTGCTTTTCTGAGCCCTGGTTGGTTGGCTGTTTTGCACTTGCATGGCTTTAAGAGAGCTAGTATGTCTTTCATACAATCCATTCAAAATTCAGCCTGCCATCACTTCTTTGATTTCAGACTGGAGGACATCAGTACAAGCTTTTTCAGCAGTTCCAGTCAGAGTGGTTTTGACCTGGAGAAGTTGCTACTCTTGACTAGTTTTTTGTCTTTTTAATTTTGTATTTTATGACGGAATAAAGCCCGATAGTCAAGGTCAGCGTGGCTTTCACTGAGCTTAACCATAAGATGTTCTTGGCCTGTGAACAGGGCAAGTGTTACTTTCTTTAACTTGGCTGCTGTGAATACAGACAGAAGGTGATGGTCTAACTCGGGGAAAACAGCGTTCCTTCTTACAGCTTTTAAGCATTCATTTGTAATCTGACAGTTTTTAAGTTCTCATTTTCTAACTGAGTTGTCAGTCTACATTTAAAAAATATGTTTGTGAACAACAGTATGAGAACCATCTTCATCTGGCTTTTAGAAGCTCATACATGTTCACATTTCTTGCTGAAAATTGCCTTTACAGCTTGAATATGTGACACATCTAAGTGCATGATGGCCAGAAGGGTGGTCACAGAGCTTTAGTTCAGGAAACTGCTCTTCATCTCTTAAACAAAGTACGCAGTGAAGAATGAGAAATATATTAAATATCATTTTAAAAAAACAACTCGACAATAAAATCCTAAGAAACAAATGGTGCTTGAACCTAAGCCCAAAATAACCAGGGATACAAAAGCTTGTGCTTTGGGAAGGTTTAATGTATCCACTGTTCCTTTCAGAAACAGGCAGTTTCTTCCTCATCCCCTGCCAGGAGACTCCTCCTCTTGGGATTTCAAAAGAATTGATTTATATGGGAATGAATTCTATGCAAAATCAAGATAACTTTTCAGCATTTCCTCATTTTCCCAGAAGCATAATCATAAGCTGAGAACCACAGACCTGAAAAACTGCTGTTGTAGTTCCCAACTATCATGAAAAGTGGTCTCAGCAGAAAACTAAAAACCAGTATGTAATTTTATTAGTGAATGCAACACTATTAGTAGCCTATGTCTTTAAACTGTATTTTAAAACTGAGAAGTAAAATCCTCAGTATTAAATTCCCTAATTAAACTTCACAGAATTAAAAAAACCCCAACAAAACAAAACAGAAAGAAAAACAAGAAATGAAGAAATGTATCCAATTTTTTTTTATAGAAAAGTGCAAGCATTCCTTTTAATATACTGGATTTGTATAATTAATGTAATATAAAAAAAAATACCTATACCTAATAGACAGTGAGTGGTACAAGGTTTCAGTATGTGAGAATGAAAGGTATTCTTTTCTTGCTATTTTAGCTCTCAAGTAACAAGGCAGGGCAGTTGCTTAAGCCAGAAACAATTTTTTTGATAGAACCTTAGTGCTTTATTTATCCACGTTTAGCTGATTCTAAACTGGGCAAAATCTGGCATATGCATTTAAGCTCCAAGCAGTACTCCAGCACTAAACAGGACTAGGAAAAATACCTCGAGATATTTGTATTACCATTATTGGAAATACATATGCATCTTCAGCTTCCAGAATTTTCCACTGAAGAGTACTACAAAATTGAGATTAAAATAATGTTTTTTTGCTCTGAAAGCTATTACAAAGGAAGACACTGAGTATAATAAATTTTTCACTTTCAAGAATAAGCAATGCATGACATGACTTTTATTTTCTTGCTGGGAAAGAATGCAATAGTTTGTGTTATGTGGCAGCAGTTGTTAATACTTGTTTTAATTATGCATCAACTTTGATTTAGTAATACACTTCGAGGTAATGTTTCATATACATATTGTGTAGGAAATGATACAATTCAAGTCTGATAGGAAGAAAAAAGAAGAAGAAAATGCAGGAAATCAGCTATCTGGGACATTTTCTGTAAGTTAATGTATGTAAACCTGTAGTAATCAGGAACTTCATGATATAAGACCAAGAAAATACAGGGTCAAGAACTTCATTTATAAATGGGTAAATAACCCAATTATACTATCTATTTTCTAGCCAAATAGGAAGTTCAAATGTACCTCTGTCTAGAAACAGCTACTATTACTATACTACCAATAGCTTTTGGGCTTCATACGTGTTTTGAAAACATGACTTTTTTCATAGATACAACTACAGTTGCTTCAACCCCTGTTTTTCATTTAAGATAGAGACGTAAAAAAGTCTCTTGTCATCACTACATCAGAACAAAAGCAAGGCTGCTTTAACATTCTAAATGAAGGAACTCTGTTTTGGGGAAAATGTACATGAAATACAGGTTTTCAGTTTGGAGAACTGTGAAAAGACACAGCTGAAGTAGAATGAAAAACAAATAACCAAAAAAGACTGTACTTTTACAGCCATACAAAAAAATGAGACCAGGAATAGTTCATCCGGTATCCAGTGTTGGGCAAGGAAAGTACCTCTCACTTTCTGTTTCTTCCTAAATTAAGAGAAACAGGGTAATGCAGAGTGCAGAGATAGCTGATAAATATTTCCTTCAGGTGGCAATTGCCTTAGAAATCATAAATTTTCATTTTGCAGTTTAGTGATTACAAAATTCAGAAATGTCCAAAGAAGAAATTTCCTCTGCAGTTTCCTCCCTCCTCTAAGAGTGAGCTGGAGACACGGGGTCAGCTCTGGAATGCCTGCAGTACGCTGATGATGACATCGCACGGGGCAGCAGCAGCAGCAGAGGTTATTTAAAAAGGGAAGAAAACAGGCCAGATCCTGCTGGAGTCTGGTTTGGCCGTGAAACAAAGGAAGGTGAAGGGACCTTTACCGAAGATCCAGGTTGTAGGGTAAAATGGCAAGATGGATGTTGTCCTATCCAAAGGGATGTGATCAGCAAGGTAGCAGCTCCGTCTCCAGTAGGCAGTGGCACAGTCTTCCGTAGCTGTCGGGTGTTTCTGGAGGATGCACATTCCACGTTACAGCCAGACTGTGGCCCTTTCTCTCAGGTGCCGGTGAACGTTCCCCTGCAGGCAGTGGCCCTGAGCCTGGGCTGGCAGGGGGCCAGGGCACCGCTTCTGGGCCGCACAGACCCGAGTTCCGGTGTGAACTCCAGTGACAGTGACTGAGACCTGTGGGTGCGTCCCCGGGGGAGCAGGACACCTCGAACCGTCTGTGGCCATGGGTGAGCTGTGTACCTGACGTACAGCAGCTGTACCAGAGCGGGTACTGCTGGAGGTGGCTGTGGTCACATCAGTGTCACAGCAGGTACACCTCTGAAGGGGCCTTCCAAGTGATGGCTTTTCTCTTCCCAAGTCATCGTGACGCTTGATGGAGCTTTGCTGGAGATGGCTGAACGCCTGCCTGTGATGGGAAGAGGGGAATGAATTCCCTGTTTTGATTGGATTTTCTGCGTGGCATCTGCTTTACCTATTAACCTCTCTTTATCTTACCCCGTAAGTTTCCTCACTGAAACCCTTCTGATTCTCATTTGATTTAAGTTTTCCTGACTTTCATTGTTGGCTGCAGGAACAAATGAAAGGTTGAGGAGAATAGCCATACTATCCAATAGCGTGAAAATGAAACAGTGAGAGGATGGTGACAGCCCCAAGGGAGCCCCTGTATGACCCAGTCCTGCTGCTTGCTGTGGCTGTAGCCTAGACGATCACAGAAATCCCTGGGACTGGCTGGATGTTGAAGCCCTGCCGCCTTCTCCAGCCCAGCAGTAACTCAAGGGCCTCACATAGAGAGGACTTTTTAGCATCTCTTTTTATGTCTTTGCATATATATTTGTACATTAAAAGGTTACAAATATATATACAAATATTTATATGTCTGGATGCAAATTTATATCTCTGTTTTACATCAAAGGATATCTTTAGAAAAGTGCATGAATAAAAATTGCTTCACAATTGATGATGAAATTCAGGATTAAAATTGGAATGTGAATAGAAAGAAAATCAAAGGAAAAGAAAATGCACACTTGGCATCAGCAATTTACAAGTCTGCTGAACAAATCTAGATGGACTAGATGACCTTTAAAAGTCCCTTCCAATGACAAAAAAATCCTGATTCTATGAAATTCTGGCCTGTCTGCACTGGTGTGAGTTGGAGACAGTGTGGGGACTGTGTCCACAGAGGGGGGAGGGGACCTCAGTCACTTTGAACATGTTTGTGGTCCAATGGGACAAACGGAAATGGAAATCCATCTGTCAGTGCTTCTGAGAATGCCAGGGGAGTGCTTGAGAACCTTTCTGTATGCTCAGCTATTTCAGCCTGACCCAGCCAAGCCAGTGAATGTGTACTTAAACACAGGTACGTGGTCTTGGGTTTTTAGTGAGTGTTCTCAGGGATCAGAGTTTCGGGAGATCTATCGGAGCTGGCACCTTTCATGGTATTGTAACAGGAACGGATCATTCTGGGATCACTCAGGAACTGTTCCCGTTGAAACCCAGCCTGGGTGTGCTGTGCCTCTTTACTGTGCATACTGTCTCGCTTACCTGAAAATAGTGGTAATGGCACTCTGCCTTGTCTCCTTTTGCTCTACTGGAGTCCATTTGCAACGTCAACTCGGCACGGGGAGTTTCATCCCTCTGACACGACGCCGTGATGGACTTTTTTGACACGGTGGATTCCCATCTGAGTGAGGGCCTTCCGGCTTCTGCAGTGATAAATGTAACCTGGTTTCGCACTAAAGCCGTTACCAGACTCGGTAGTTTCTGATATTATTAACTGATACTGTCGATGTGCTTTCTAAATGGACTAGTTTAACTTCATCCAAACACTTACCTGGAAAGCTGCTTTTTACGAATGATTAATAACCCACGGTGACTGCGATTCCCAGAAAAATCTGCAAAGACCTTTCACTTCTTTTCACATAAAAATACATGAGATACTCATTTAGCAGTTAGGTAAGACGTATCTCCATAATGTCATAAGTCGATTAAGTGCCTAGTTAATTAACCTCTTCCTTTTCATCTAGAGTTCGTCCAAACTCTCTGACAATTCTTCAGAAATCAGTGAATAAAACACTAATTCGTAATCATCTGGTTTAGCAGAAATCACACTTGTCTGATTGCTGCAGTGGGAAGATGGGAAAATTGCTGTCTAGTTGCCTTTATTTTTACTTGCACACATTTCGCCTTCATATAAAGCAGAAGATTTTGATAGTGAGTCTTCCGAGAAATTATACTGCATGTGTAAATCCCTGCGAATAGTGATGGTGGCCAGGCAGGGGCAGGAGATCCGCGGCATTCTTTAGCAAAAGGGAGCTGGAAAGAGCAATGTGCACGTTCATCTCAGGGCGACTTAAAACCCACCTCATAATTACACCTTCGCTAGTCACAATGCTTGATATTTAGATCCTCATATATTTACTCCTAGGTGTGCAATGACACTTACTCCTTGCTTGGTGGCCAAGCACAGGCGATGGAGTGGAATGTTTCCTAAGCTGTGTTTGAGCCCTCCCGTGGCCACTGTTGGGGTTTGTCTGTAAACTGCTAATGAGAGCAGCAGTGTTTATTAAACTAGACCCCGTGTCTCTGTGTATTGTCAGCAATATGTTTAGGTGAACCTAATCTGGCAAAATGTTTTGTTATTTCACCTGAAAGAGCAAGGGAATCATCTTTCACGGTGTCAGAGCTCGCTCTCCCACTGCTCCCAGAGCATCACTGGCAACACCACTGCTGCATATCTAACTCTCTTTCTCCTAACACCCACGGTATGCATTTTCTCTGGGTGCTGGGGCTGAAAACATCGTTCCCCAGCCCAGCACCAAGCACCTCTGCCCCTTTCTGCCCTCAACCAGTCCCCGAGGGCAGGGGAGGGGAAGGGCAGCAGCTCTGGGCTGCACTCCCAGTACCATCGCTGCCAACGGTACAATCTCTACACGAGGGGCCCGTGCAGTTATTTACATGCAATCCTGGTGTGACTTCTGTTCCCAAGAGGTCTTTTCCCCTTCTAATCACGGAAGGCTTCAAAGCCTCTAGCAATCAGATTTCTGCCTGTTTTTTCGGGAACGATGCAGGTAAGTGCTGTTCCTGCAGCTCCACGGTGCTGGGCTGTTAACGTCTTGCCTGGGCTCTGAGAAAGCACTTTGCTGTATCCCTGTCACCAGACCGCTTGGCCCCAGAGTAACTGCCGACTGGTAGCGAACCGGCTGCCCCTGGGTCCCCCCAGAGGCCTGGGCACTTGCCGTTTGCTGCTGCTTTACCAGCGTGCTGAGCACCTGCCCAGCTTTTGGCGCAGAGAAGCGCTTTTTCTGCAGCTGGGGCGTTGCGAAAGCTGGCTGGCTTCTTTACAACCAGGGGCTGTTCAATTTATTCCATCCTAATTTCTTAAAACAGGCTCTCTTTTTTTCTTGGTGGTTTGGTTTTGCTTTTGTTTTGGTTTTTCTTTTTCTTCTTGTTGCCTGTATATTCAGCAATTCAGGAGGCAGTAATGGATTTCAGAAGTTACAATGGACTGTATATACATTTAATAATCTTTCACTTGTGCTTTATTTCCCATAACTGTTTTTTGAAATGACTAACAAAAATCCATGGAAGGAAGAATACATTTTTTCCCCCCGATCATCTCACCCCTTTGTCTTCACTAGAAGAATAAAATGAAAGGTTTTTCTGTCTGCAGATCTCCCTAGCCCCTGAATCTCAGGATTTAGTAATGGTGTAACTAGGTGTGTAAAGGTATAACTAGGAGGGTGGGAATCTTCACTAGCCATGCATTGCGGCCAGAGCAAATTTTTCCTTTTAACTTTAACTTCAGTGAAGCATTTGAATCGTGGCAGGAAACACAGAATTTATCAATTGCTATTACTTCAGTTACATCCACCTTAACGAGGCTGTCTTCTCCATCTTCCTTCATTGTCTCCTCCCACTCACTTTGATTGTTGCATGTTTGGGGTCCTGGACTGGTGGCTCAGCTTCCATGTGTAGCAGTTCTATCAGAGGCTCAGCTCTGTCTGTTGGATGCCCAGGGATGTGTTTCCCCCAGAGGTGCTTGTGTTTTCACTGTTAATAACTTCCTGTATCAGACTGTCACCATATGCCATCAAGAGGCTTGCTGAACACATAACCAAGCCAATCTCCTTGATGTTCTCCACATCCAAGGCCAGTTAGCAGTTGTCACTAGGCTTTCTATCACCTTCTGGTTTGTAAATGTGCTACAAATCTAATGATTATGGAAACTGTTAAACCAGCAACTAAATCTGTTACTTCTCTGGAAGCAATTACTGGACTAATCAGGCCAGTTAGAGCTGGACAGATGCAGTCAAGGTCTCACGGTTCTGAGTGATACTTTTGGGTAGGATTTAGTCCAAATAGCTTTACTGATCCTCAAGTTGGCATTTCTGCTGCTCTAGAAAGCATTAAGCAAGTTTTGTTTATCCTTTTACCTAATTAATGTTGGAGGAGGAAGACTTATGTCCAAAGGCAACACCTTAAAATGACAGAAGGTCTTCACTGAGGTAATCTCTGAAGAACTGGGATATCACCTGAGGTGGTGTGTATCATGATGAGTAAATCCATAATTCTCATAACTGTAGGTTGAAAAACTGTGCAAGGCAAAGTACAGATACAGAAGGAAAACCTCTGTGCTAATGGATAATTTCCCCCTTACATTTACTGTTGTTGTGATTTGAAGACCAACTGACAGGCTGGAGGATCACAGATGAACACCCACCACACTTCCACAGCCAGTTACAGGAACTGAAGGAGCCAAAATAAAGTTTAGGAAGGTTTGGAGCTCTTTTTATATCCTTTCAGCTTGGGTTTCAGAACCACAATCATTGGACACTTTAGATTTTATTTATAAAAGAAATGCATCTTTCCATCATCATCTAACAGTATTTGGTGACTTAAGAATAAAACATCAGATTTGAAAATTGGTGACAAAAGTAATGAGACTTGGCAACGTTTCAGTCAATAAAGGCAGCAGAACTGGAGCATTGTATTGTCTAAAGTCTAATATTATTCAGTAACTGTAGTATTACGCCCCGTTGTCCAATTATCTGTATTCATGGGACATGAGTTTCCCAGTGAAACAGGTATTACAACTCAACCCACCCACTGCTGGGGTCCAGAATTTCAGTAAACAGAATTTGCAGATCCCTCTGCTAACGATACCCACCAAAACACAGGGGTCTGAACAAGCACTCGGTGGTATTTGTCGAAGGATATTTTGGGGAAATTCATCTTTCTTCTTAGAGTAAGGTGGGATTGATCTTCACTGATGGGCTTCTGTGCAGTGATTCTCAAACACTCTGCTGCATGGAATCATGTTAATGCTATGGAATAGTTGGACACGAGGTATCAACATTTCAAATAGTCATGAGTAACGGCACAACAAAGATGCGTGTAGGTGCACAGAAGAGGCACCCAGAACACAAGCAGTTACAAGATAAAGGACAAGATAAGAAAATAAGGGTTGCAAATACGCAGGACATCCTACCTGATACACAAGAAGATGAACTGCAAAGAGCAAATACACACATAGTATCGGGAGTAGTTGAGATCCCCTGTTGGGGAGGGATAAAACCATGTAAAAACGTCAGGGCTCAAGGAAGGAGAAGCAGCTGAACAGCCTGCTGCAGTTTTGCTCCCTCTCACCAAAGAGCTCTCGAGCCTGCCCGGCTTGACCTCACCCGCTAAGACCAGCAAGGCTGTTCCTCGTGTGTGCTGTCTACACAGCAGCAGCTCCGTGGCATTGAGGTTACAAGTGTTGAAGAGCAACAGTTTCCTATACGTAGCGAAGTTTATTAATAACTTTAATTACTGTTAAGTATAAGAACTAAAGTGTGTTGTTATTAAATGAATTCCAAACTGTTTAGTTTTACCATTTAAGGCCGGCCTGAGCTTTTGGTTTTCTCAGCACACCCTAGTGCTGTAATTCATTAGCTGAGGTGTTTGTGCAGGTGTATCTGTGTGTGTGTATGCACCTATCCCATCCCTGCACAGCCGTACACACGTGAGCAGCTACAACGTGCGCACGTTGTCACCTTGCAACACGCAGCCTGCTCTAGTGGGAGGTGCCCCTGCCCATGGCAGGAGAGTTGGAGCTAGATGACCTTCAAGGTCCCTTCCAGACCAAACCTTTCTATGATTCTGTGATGCACCATGTGAATTACCACCCATCCAGGCTATAATGTCCCATCGTGAATGAAAGAGTATTGTTGGAGATGATGTACAAAGCCTCGGTAAAGCTGATGATCTCCCTTCATCCTCAGACTTAATCATTTCATCCAGTAGGGCAATCAGGTTGACCAGGCATGATTTATCTCTGGTAAATCCATGATGACTGTTTCCAGACACCCTCTTCACCATCTTATATCCAGAAACAGTTCCATGAGGATTCTTTCCTTGATCTTTCCAGGAAAAGTGTGAGGCTGACCATCTCATAGTTCCTTGAATTATCCTTTTGACCAGTTTTAAAGGTGGGTGTTCTTCTTTTCAGTGATTGGGAGGTTGTGTGACCTGAGCACACCACTTAAGGCACAAAGGACTTTGCAGTCTGGAGTAGCAGTGTTTACCCACAGGTGAGGGTGCTACAGGCATGAAGACAGTGAAACTCAGAAACCAGACTTCCCTACCTACCACCACTCGCACGTGGAGTAAAGTTCTGTCTACTTTACCCATCTGGGCAGACTGATCTTCTTTCACTGTCACATTGCCACAACAGTGTGAATTCATAAGAAAACACAAGCTTTCCTTATGGATTTCAAATAGAAATTCCAAATGTCCTGTTAGACTCAGCACAGGAAAGACATGAGCCTGTTGGAGCTGGTCCAGAAATGAACCAAGGGCTGGAACCCCTCTGCTGTGAAGACAGGCTGAGAGAGTTGGGGTTGTTCAGCCTGGAGGGGAGAAGGCTCTGGGGAGACCTTCCTGGGTCCTTTCAGTACTTCAAGGGGCCTGTCAGAAAGATGGGGACAGACTTCTTGTCAGGATTTGTTGGGACAGGACAAGGGGTGATGGTTTTAAACTAAAAGAGGGAGATTCAGAATGGAGGGAAGGAAGAAATGTTTGACAGTGAGGGTGTTGAGACCCTGGCCCAGGCTGCCCAGAGAGGTGGTCGCTGCCTCCTCCCTGGAACCCTTCCAGGTGATGCTGGGCAGGGCTCTGAGCACCCTGCTCTAGGTGCAGATGGCCCTGCTCCCTGCAGGGGGGTTGGAGACTAGATGACCTTGAAAGGTGCCTTCCAGCCCAAACCAGTCTATGATGCCATGGTTTCTTTATTGCCCACCTCAGAACTGTACAAGTGTTACAAGTTGCTGGCTCAAACATTACCAATCAAATTTGAGGAACTGTGTGTTGTAGGAAGATTTTAACAAAGGTTTGAAATATGTTCTCTGAAGCTCTACTGAGGCGTTTGGAAGTATGAGCCACAGTTACTGGTGTAACACTGCTCTCTGCTTGCTTGAAAGTCACTTAGATAACACAAAATATTTCCCCCCCTGGAAGATGTAGCTGGGACAAGCTGCTAGATTATCCAAATTTGTGACTGGATCAAGGAGCAAAGATTTGTGGTCTGCTGCACAACTGAAGATCAGAACAACTTGCTGCACTGGTCTCCTGACTGAGAACCGGGTTTTCTCCCAGAGGTTGTTAAATAACGAATCAGAGTTAACTAATTAGAAAACTCTGCCATCTAGTGACCGGTCTTGCTACCTGAAGATTTTGCACACTCCTCCAGCTGGAGTTTGAGGACATCCTTGTAGGCTGTAGGTAGCAGCCCAACCTGATGAGGTAAAAGGAAGCTTTCCTCTCAGTAGGCAGCATTACTTTTCCTAGCTGGAAATGATTTGATGTCTATCCGGTATTTATCTGCGAAGATTGCTGGCAGAAATTTAAATTCACATTATTTACTTTTTTTCCCCTCTTAATAATAAGTCTCTGGAAAATAACCAACATCTTTCTGCTGCACCTTTATCTTTAACCTGTCTTGCTATTTGTTTTAAAATGCCATTTTTCGAGGACAGCTCCTGACAGACAGGTACCAATATGATCCTAACGATATAACTGCATGGCTATAACATGTTATTCTTTCCCTCGTGGTATGTTCAAAGAAGAGATTAGATGACAGGCAGTTTTCAGTGATCACCCACTCTCCATTTACAGCACTTTTCCCTGTGATGTTTTCTCTGGCACAGCAAGCGATGTTGTTTGAAAGCCAAACAGTTCTTTAAAATATTTTTTCCATCTTTGATGTTAGTATTTCTCCCCCCCCTCCAGTTTTGGGCTTAAAAGTCAGTTGTGCTAGCACCAGATTTACCTCTTCAATGACAGGTTGGGATATGAGGCAGTTCCCTACTTGGAGATATTTCTTGTTTTGCTGTTGTAGATCCTAAGAAAAAGGGGCTTTGATCGATGTTTTCTGTTGCATCACTTGCAAAAAAAATAAATCTTACTGATATTTTATGACAAATAAATAGAGCTTGGCCCTTGGAACATGTGTAGGAATGACGTCTCTTCTAAACTGACCTCATCTGATTTTTCCCAGACGATATGATGGTGGGTGGTTATTCCACTTTTTGTTCCTAAAACAGTGAGTGGGGATGCTCAGCACAGCTTGATACGGTGCTTCTAGGTCTGTGTAGTGAGCAAACTGTTTTACACACTCCTCACGTTGCAGCAGAATTGCTCTGGCTATTTGGTTGTTTCATCTGCAACACATTTTCTTCCTCCAACTTCTTTGCCATCTATCCTACTCTAATACTGGGGTTAGATGAGTGACTGTCATTAAGTTGTCTGATTCATATTCTTAAGATGAGGAAGAACGTGCAAGGTATATTTTCCATACATATACAAGTTACGCTATTCAGCCAACAAAATTGGGCTGCTGCTTTCTCTGATACTTACATATTTTATATTTCAAATAACTTAGCTTATCTCTAATACAAGCCTAATTTAGGATGGTGAAAAGTTATACAATAAGCTTTTTCATTTAAGTGGTATAAAGAAGCAACTGAATATCATTGAGTAACTATGACTTTCCGGTAGTACGTCCTCCTTTGTACTGAGCTTTACACCTAGCCTCTCAAAATGTTACAGTGCTATCAGTCTGTATTAAATAGGTCTGTGTGTACTGTGAGGAATGGCACCTTTTAGAAAGCCTCGTTTTGGAAAGGAAAGCCCCACAATATCTTGTACAAGCTTCAAATTGAATAGGGATGCTGAAACTGGGGGAAGTTTGCAGTCACTGTGCCAGATGAAGCTCAAGTCAGGGGCAGAGTTCAGCAGTGTAGGTGTTCAGTTTTACAGTAAGGCAGACCAGAGCTGTTCATGTTTGGAGGGGGAACAAACAAAACAAAACATAGAATGGTTTAGGTTGGAAAGGACATTAAAGATCATCCAGTTCCAACTCCCCTGCCACGGGCAGGGACACCTCCCCCTAGAGCAGGTTGTACAAGGCCCCATCTGACACGGTCATGAACACATCTGGTGATGGAACATCTACAACTTTCGTGGGCAACCTGTGCCAGTGTCTTACCACCACATGACCCCTGGATTATCTTAACATTGTTATCCCCAATTTTTGTGAGATGGATATCCAAGAAAAAACCCCACAGCACTGATCATGACCCTCTGAGCTCTGTCGTTTAGCCAGGTCTCAACCCATCTCACCGGCCCCTCTTCTAACACACACTTCCTGAGCTTACCCATGAGGATATGACCCAAAATGATGCTCGAGATCTGTCAAAATATTAAAGCATCCTTGAAAGGAGTCAGAATCATATTTGTATTTAGGCAGTTAAACTGAAAAAGAAAATATAAGAATAAAAAGAAAGAATACTGAAATGAGGCAAGCATTTTAACCTCAGTCTTTTGCAGGAAGGGAAGTCAAAAGAACGTATTCAGAATTAGAAATAGATGCTAATTTCTGGGTAACTGTGCATATATTGTTATTGATTTTATGATTTATTCAAAGATCATATATTTGATTTTTGAAGAGCTGACCCTGCTCCTTGAAAGCTTTCATTGTGACTACTTAAACCACGGAACAGTTTGCAAACAGCAGTGGTGCAGCACAAGATAGTTTAATGGTACTACTCTGATTGTTATTTCCAAAAATGAATACCAAGAAGGAATAAAAAATATCTCTTCTCTGGGTCCCAGAGGTGATGAAATTGAAACTTTCATGGGTAAAATAACAAGAGGCAATGACAACGTGCTGTAGCTGCTGAGCCTCGCAATACGCCTTTCTGGTCCACTCAGGAGCTGTTTATCAATTGTAGTGCTAATGTTTCCACAGCATAAAATGCAGCACCTGAGCCAAAAAACCCCACTAATGAATGCTGGAGTGGAGACCTAATATCTAGCACTCAGCACTAGAACAGCATCGACAGTGTGATTTGTGTCAGACCCTCTAATGCTGAGCAGGATGTTGTCGACACGTACTTTGCAAGTGGACCGTCAGGCTACTCACATTTTACTTGTTTAGAAGAGTTACCATTTAATATACTTGTATGGTTGTAATAATTCACATAATAAAACAAATAGTATTTATGTGAAATTTTAGGGTTTCTCCTTTAATATTGGTAAGTTTTTTGATGACAGGTACCAGCTAACTCCTGAAACAGCGTTCACAGCGTACATGTGATTTCTTCTGCGTCCTGTCTCACAAATCAATTCCTCTATTTCTTCTGTGTCCTGTCTCACAAATCCATTCCTCCACCCCCAAGTGTTAGATTACAAACGTGTTGTGGATTACAGTAGTTGAACTCATTGGTGTATAGAGCTATTTGCTTAGTTTGTCTGGCTTGTCTTGGTAACAGTCTTTCTGAATTTTTCTTAGCCCTTATAGACACCAGTTGTGGGAAATGAAGTGTTGCAAATAGCTCTGTATAATCATGCTTAAATGATCGTGGCTATTTTTCAAATCAACAGAGAAATGTTTAGTAAGTGCAGGTCACCTGTTCAGTGCAATGTAATTTTTTCCAAAACAATTCTAATTAGTAAGCTGTCGTCTCTTCTCAAATGCAGATCAACCAATATTCCTTAGCTAGATTGTGAGGGAAAAAATGTCCTTTTAATACTGGAAATGAACGGAGACCTATATGCTTAATAGCATAATTATCCAGCCTTCTATCAACAGACCATTACACAGATGAAATCAGAGGTGTTGCAAATACCAGTTTGTTCTTGCAGCACTAATCAGAGAAGATTGTATTAGAAGAGAGAAATGCCTTCCACCTTAATGGAAAAATACAAATAGAAACCTTAAAAAAAAAAAGAAAAGAAAAAATACAGATGCACACATTCATTCAACTAGTCTCTCCAGTTCCGTTGTCCTGTCAATATCTATTGCCTTGAACAGGCCTTTTTCTGTAAGTTTTCTTTTGTAATCGTGCAGTGGGATCCACCATTTCCACCGAGAAACCATTACATCAACTCTTTGTCTGTTTGCTTCTACATTCAGCACATTCCTAAATGTCCAAGGTTTATGACTCCTTCACTCTCTCATCCCTGCTGCTGTTTCCTGGTGATATTTGTACCTTGTAGACGAGTCAATTGTACTGTCGTTGGCAGTAAGCAGCCATAGGATTTCTACTGATTTTCCAAGGCCTCTGGACTGAAGCTTGTCAGGCTTGCTTTGTCTGAAGTTGTCTTACTTTTCATGGAGCTTGGTGAGCTTGGTTTCAGTGTGATGAGCTGACAGCAATGTTTCTAATGACTGTGTAGCTCTACTTTTCTTGTTTTGCTGATGTTTCTTTAGTACAACCACAGTTTCCAGTATAGATAGTACTGAAAAGTAGTTACTCTGTGTTGAACAGGATATTTATGACTAGCATAATGCTGTAGTGCAGAAGAATATCAACACAGTATAACTGAGGAAGCATTGGCAGTGGAAACACAGGATGGTATGGAGAGGAGCAGAGGGATGGGGTGATAAAAAATAGGACACAAGCTGTCACTGGAGACCTCAGGTCTATCAGATCAACCAAAGGTCAGACAAAGAAATGCTGACCTGGGAGTTTTAAGGGTAACAAAGTGGGCAATGTACACCCACTCAGCATACCTAAAGCTCTTTGCATATCATAAATTTGGTTATAATGTGGAGCTGAAGTTGAATGAGGAAAGATCAAAGCATAGAACATGGCAGAAAATGCTTAGAAATGATACCTAGTGCCTCTTAGAGAGGAGGAATATCATACTGCTCCTGGTGAAGGACCTGGGGATGCTGCAATGTACAACACTTGTCCCTCTGCCAGCCTGAAGTCATCAGCCCTAGGACACAGAGGGTCAGGGGAAGGGTGACTGTAGATGGCATCAGGGGAAAAAGGGGAGCTAGTAGGAAGTGTGTGTTCAACAATTTCAACTGTACTATTATTGTTTACGATTCTTTGGCATTACTAATTCCCTTCCCTTCCCTTCCCTTCCCTTCCCTTCCCTTCCCTTCCCTTCCCTTCCCTTCCCTTCCTTCTTTCCTCTCTTCCTCTCTTTCTTTCCTTCTTTCTTCTTTTCTCCCTTTCTCCTGCTTTCTTTCCTTCTCTCCTTCTTTTTAGCCGCTGGGTTTTTTTTCGAAGCTGATTCTGTGAAATGAGATCTCAGATACTGGCAGTGTTGTTAAATTTAGTGTCTCTGAAATATTGTATATCAATACATTGGCTTGAAGGAGAAGAATGAAAGGGGAAAGAAGGATGAAAAGGAAATTTCTTTTCTTAGAAATAAACTTTATAAAACCTTTTGCAATGAGAAAATTAGGAAGGCTCTAAAATGTCCTTATAAATCTTGTTTGGTCTTCACTTTATTTGCTTGAATTTTCTACTTGGTGTGTGACAAAGTCTCTGCTTACAGTGCTAATCCCACTGCTGTGTTTCTTTGTCTCAAACACAATTTAATATGGAAAATAACAACAGCAGGTAATTCATTTCAGGGAAGTGACAGCAGAAATATTTATGACCCATAAAGCGACAAATGTTTTAGATGAGATTGTTTTACTTGGGAAGTTCAGACCATTTAACCTAAACTATAGTAATACTAAACAGTCATCATTAATGTAATTATGCATACACACAGAAAATCTGGCTTCTTCACCTGCAGCAAGTATTATTTTTATTAATTATGGCGCATTCAGGCTACATATTCTATCAAGGAAAGTTTGTGAGAATTGCTAGGATTGTATTATGAAACCATGGAAAAATCTTTTTGTAATGAAGAGCCCACCTTTATCATAAATTTGACTCACTGGCAGTCCAATATGCCAAGAAAGAGACTAATAGCTTTAAATACCTAATTTCTGTGTGTTTCTAAAGCAAAGTGTCCCAAAATAAATTGGAAATGTTGTGTCTAATTATATGAGACTATCACTTAAAAGAATATATGCAATTTACACCAACCCGATCCTTACGTGAGTTGTAGAGCGGTCTCTGGGGTATAATAATCCAACGGCGAGGAGGAAAAAACACAGATTCTCTCCTGCTTCTTCCTTTACTCTCATGACCCCTGATTTGGATATGCATTTAGCATTCAGTAAACATTCAGACAGAAGATTGAGTGGGATGAAGGAAATATTATGTTAATGAGTGCTTAGAGGGTTTTGAATTGGCAATCCACAGCAGGAGTTCTCGAGACACTTGCTAGCACCGCTACCTCCATAATATCTTTACATTACAGGCTATTAAAAGACCAGTCTGCTAAAAATAATATAATTCAAGCATCTGATTGCAGCAATATGTGCAAAATATACACTTACTGGTGTTCAGGGAAATGGTGATGGTGATCTATCTGTTAAGCAGGGGCTCAAGGGACTCTTTAGGCTGCCAGATGTAGCATAAGATTATACTTATGAGAGAAGAAAGTGCAGAATACATTTGGGAATAAATTCAGGGGAAAGGGAGACTGCCCTGTAATGCAAAGGCAGTGATGTGTAGGTGTAAACTGTGACACACAACTGGTTGAGCATAAGCTTCAAGCACAAGACTTTAGGTCATTTTGGTCCTGGAAGACTACGTAGGATACAGCGAGAGTAGGACTGAGATGAGATTCCTAGGTGCAGTGATGGGTACGGTGCATAAACTGTGTTCCTAGTTCTGCTGTTTACAAAAATATAGTTGAAAAATGGCCCAGAAAGAGTGTTTCTGGAGAATATGCCACAGTGAAAACACCTAGGAAATTCTAACATTTTCAAGTTAAAGCAAATAGGTGACTTGATTAATCATGAGAAGGATCTAGGGGATTAAGACAGGCAAAGTTAACTAGAAAAAGTTGTGAGGTACAGTGGACTCTCCCATTTTTTAATTTCTTAATATCATTGACTGGGTAGAGAAGAGCAGAGAAAGGAAGATGTATTTTGGGAAGAGGCTGCAGTTCAGAGGACACATCGCATGGTGACATCAGGCTGTGACGTGCGCTTCGAGAAGCAGATCGCAAAGATTATTTCAGTGCCTAAAGATGGTATCTTCTAGGTATGCCAGCCTGTTTAGACAGAACCTCATTTGACATCTTGAACATAAAGATGAGTTACTTTTTGTGTTTCCTGGCTTAATAACTACGATCTTCTGGCCTTCTAGACAGACCTGCAAACCCACTAGTAGAACACGTGCACAGAGAGGACATAGATGTCTTTACTACTTTTACAGAGTGACATTTTCATGCAGATTAGATTTGATAAATCATTCTATATATTTTTTAAAAACTCAAATGTATTTTGATTATATAAACCAAGATCATAATGGATGTTTTGTTAGGCTTTGGGTTGCTTAATTAATACTCTTAAAGGCAGTTTGATTCAGTATCAGACAAAGTTAAATTAAAAAATGGAGAGACCCCAAGTAAACCAGCTTTAATATTTTAGTGTCTACTGCCTTGAGGCACATTTGATTAGCAGTCACTTCATGCTGTGCTTGGAAGATCAGCTCATACACAGCAGCTGAGCAGTTCTCTAACCCAGAATACAGATTTTTATTTTATTTTTTCCTCCCTTAGAGTATTTCAGTAGTCTTAGGGTGTTTAATAAGAAGTATCCATGTGTGCAAAGAAAGTTTGAAAGAATAAATTCAATATTCCTGTTTTTTAACTGAATACCTTTACTGGACCAAATTTTGATAGAAATTGTCAGCCCTTTGAAAAATATATCATTAATCTGTAATCAACCTCTGACATACTCATTTCTTCAAGAGACCAGATGTTGGATGGGTAATTTTCATGAAATTAAGAAATCAAAGTTATAACTATGTGCCCTCTTTAATTTGATGCAGAGAGGAATTAGAAATAAACTCAGAGTGTAGTACTTAATAAAATATGACATTCACATAACCTGAAGCCTTTCCTCAAATAAAACCAATATATAAATAGAAATTTCATAAATAAGAATGTCTCAATATGCTCTTTCAAATAACTTCATAACTTGTTAGACAAGGACATAGCTGTCTCCTCTCTCTCTTTTCCTTTAAGTAGATAAAAAAAAAAGTAGTAGATGCAAAGAAATAAAATGTAATCAGCATGATCCTTCTTGTGTAAGTGACCCAACTACTTATTCTCAAGTTACACTTTCAATTCTGCTGGGTTCTGAGATGTAAAGACAATACAGGTATGATTTCAGAAATGCAATAGCTATGACAATTTTTCAGTTAAAACTGTAGCATTTTTAATCAAATCGTTGTTTCTGTTATGTTTGTTGTTTTTCCTTTGGGCTTACGTGGTAAATGTTTTTTAAACCGTTGCGGACTCTTTTTGATTCTTACATACACGAAGATGCTGTTGATGTTGGCGTTGGTGTCTGCTACTGAAATAGCAGCTGCTCTGCCTCCTGAAGAAAGGAGATGTGAATCCATTTCTTCATCCCTAGAGTGGAACACAACTGCCCTTATTCATTTCTCAGTAAAAATAGAACCATGGTTTAAGACAGGAACTTATTAATCATGTGCTGCATCAAATCTGCAGAGAGAATTTCAGAAGGCACATTTTTAATTGCTGAAATTGGGATTTAGCCAGGACACAAGGTTAATAAGCTAATTCCTCAAAGGGGTATTTAACTACTGTGTGCTATCAATACTCGGGCTTTGCATTCCATCTGAAAGATAAGCCCCCAAACCGAGTGAGTTCCTTAAATATTGCCTGACACCACTTCCAGAATTGACTTGCAGGATAGAGTTCCCCTCTTCAGCTACTCGTGAGATTGACGGAGGGCTTCACTTCCAGTACCCAGCATATGTGACCCTACGTAGCCTGTGAAAACCTACAGGTAGGATTGTCTTGAACACATCACCTTCCCATGACCATACTGAGTTAGCAAATTGCCATTTGTTGAAGTAGCATGTAAGCTGAAGTAACAGGGAAGTGGCTGAGTCCCCATCCCTGGAGGGATTTAAGAGTTGCCTAGATGTAGTGCTGAGGGATATGGTTTGGTCAAGGTCTTCTCAGTCTTAGGTTAATGATTGGACTAGATGGTCATAAAAGTCTTTTCCAATCTAGGGAATTCTGTGACTCTGTAACATTTCAAAGAGGGCTCCTCTTTGCAAGATTGCTTTGGTTGACCTGCCGGTGCTGTGCATTTCTTGTTCCAGTCAAGTTGCAGTGATCACAGCTGCAGATGTTCTGCTGCTTTCCTGTTATTTCTGATGATCTTCTTCAGCAGACAATTCTACATACTGACCACAGTGTTTTCTTAAAACTCACTCCTAACTGATTTATACTTCAGAAATCAAGTCTTTCTTTCATCAGTTTCCTTTTATTTAATCATTTTACTAATTGCAAAACACACTGTATGGGGGTGGACAGAAAATTAAACGTTACCGTAAAGCAACGAGACAGAGTGACAGAAAGCCATTCTAGGAACAAAAAATAATCTGATACTGATAAATAAACCTCTTGTTTTAATTAAGCAGACAGGTGTGCAACACACAACCAAAAATAACAGGTAGTGAACTGTGATGGTTTGTACTAAGAAACAAACCCAAACCCTTAAACTTACAAATATCAATATTGCAAAAATCTTGTAATACCTGAGGCTTTCACAGAGCTGCTTGACCAGTGATCAGGGCCAGCTCTGAGCATCACAGTTAACAACAGTGAACGATCACAGCAGCCAGAGGCATAAGCAAGGAAAGCCAATGATATTGGAGCGAGCTGCTGGGGGGGGGTTAAACCATGACACAATCACAGAGTGAACCATAAACATCTGAGAGACTCTCCTGTGCCAGCTCCTTACTCAAAGGCAAGCATCCAGGCTGCAGATCTGATACCTTGCTCCTTAAGGCAAGCAGAGGGGGATGAAGTCAGGGACCCAAGTCATGGACCCTTCTCTCCAGGATGCATTCAGCAGTCTAGACAGGTTTGCCCAAAGCTGAGTAGACTTCCAGTGCATGAATGTGATGCAGCATTTGCTTTCTGCAGGGCTCTGAAAGGAGAGTTACAGATTTATGGAAAAATACAAATCACTAGTTCAGGGGAAAAAGGCTCCCTGAAATGAGGTAGTAGCAGTAGCTTCTGTCTTCATGGTTTTCAGTGAAGAGCTTAAGGTGATCATGGAGCTGCTTCTTGCGTTCTTAGATTTTTCTTAGGTTATTTGGAAAAAACCATGAATGATTCAGTAACTGTTTTACTTATTCAGAATGCCTTGCTGGAAAACCTGAGTTGGACCATAGGAATGGCAAAGAAAAATCTGCCTTCTTCCTCATATGTTACATTAGACTGTAGTCCATCTGTTGTGCAAAACACCTCATATATCATGTGCTATGGCATCTAACTATAAATGTAGTTCCAGTCTGCGGGAAGAAGAGCCAATCCAGTTAAAATACTTTCTTTAGTCCAATTTTCTGCCCTATTGGTTATCAAAGTTTTAACTCTGGTTCTGGGACTAATCTGACAAACATTCCTTAGTGTAAACTGTGAGGACAAATGTTATCATTAGGAAAGAGTAATTAAGAAACATGTGACTTTTGCTCCCAGTTCAGCCTATAACAGCGTTTGGAGGGTATATGAACTGAAATAATTGAGCATGGTCATAGACTGATTTTTTTAATATCAACAATATATTAATTTATGTCCACCTAGATCTAAATTGGTTTTTCTTTGTTTCCTGGATAAAAAAAAAAAAGAGAGGGGAAAAACCCCACGATAGAGAGGTCCCCATTGTAGTAGCTGTTGTGGGAGCCAAGGCAGTAGGATGTTTCAGGAGAGGCCCAGGACTGACTGCTCATGAGCTGATTTTTCCTCTTTACCATATTGATGTCAAGTCTGTGTTGGAAAAACTAGAAAAACAATGGACAATGGAAGGGACTTCTTTACTTAGAATTCAGATAGAGAATTTGGAAGTGTTCAGCAATAACATATGCTGGCCTAGTTCTGCTCAGTTACTTAATACCAATTTATACCCGCTGACTACCACTCTCATGTTCAAATATAAAGACTATTTCTGCTGAAGCTATTAAAAAGTGCCATTTAAAAAAACAAACGTAACCTTATTTTGCAATAAAATCATTCTTCAAGGATGGGGAAGAGGTAGGGTGGGGTCAGGATGTAATCTCTGTGAAAACAAAATCTCTCCTGGGGCAAGTAAAAATATGCAGACTCTTGCAAAGCCCTATTTTTGCATTTCTTCTGACAAATTTGTCAGTAACTGCTGGACAACATCGGAAATTTCCTGGAAATGAAGTATGGGTCTTCATAAAAAATGGATTGAGACACAATGTTAAATAGCAAGGAAAAGATATGTTTAATACTTCTGCTTCAGGTAATTAAAAAAGTTCTTTCTAAGCATTTCTTAAGAGGTATTCATTACAGAGTGAGCAGTATTTCTATTAATCCTGAAATACAGAAACAGATTAAGGTGTCTATTCTGACCACCTTCCCTTTGGTAGTCAAAATTAAAATGTATCCATACGTTTCTGAAAAAAAGGGGGTACTATAAATAGTGAGAAATAAGAAAAGCCTCGGTCCTCTCATCTAATGTATAGTAACAATGAAACATATCCTTCCAACTGAGTTCTGTGACACCTTAACTTGCTTTGCCTCAGATTAAAAAGCCCTGACAATCAGATGACTGTACCTCAAAAAGAGCCAGTGGATTGCCTTTCCCTGAGTCCATCAGCGTGAGAATCATGTGATGTTCACCCGTTCAAATGATAGGCCAGATAAAATTTGTTAGGGGAATGTGAAAATGAGCTTACCACTCACAACAGCCACAGTTACACCACTGGCACAGAACACGGACGGATGGCAAATACCAAGAATTCTCTCACATAATTATTTAACTTACACGTGCCAAATCTGACAGGATGGGGGATTTCCAGTTTGTCGGTGTTCACTGGTGCACAGTAGATGGCAAAATCTAATAGTGATTTGTAAAGTACTGTACGGGTGTACCTGGATAAAAATAACCCATTGCAGTGCCATCATGTTGCAGTATAAAGCTGAGGGATCACGAGGGTCAGGCCTCTTCTTTAAAGGCTGCTATCTGAGGCAGACTCTGTCCATCCTGCCTTCGATCCCCATCTGTGTGTTCCTGAATTCAGTTCCTGAATCCAGCTCCTTAATCCAGTTCCCATCTGCCACTGAGTCCAGTCTGGGACTGCCCCGGTGCCTGCTCCACAGCAGTGGTGGCGATGGTGATGGAGTTGCCAGCAGGGCTTGGGTTTGGTATTGGGTTTGTATAGATTTGTATAGATTTCATTCTATTATGATTTTTTTTTCTCTAAAGCTGTTTTAGTTTTCCAATCTATGGGTCTCTCTCCCTCATTGCCTTCTGCTTACCCTTTGAGAAAGAAGAGGGGTTAACAGAGGCATCTGTCATTTGTCTAGTCACCAGCCCAGCCCTAACTCTTGACAATTGTACAGTTCTAGGTATGTTTGGTGCTTCAATGTAGACACAAAACTTGGGTTTTTCTATTGTCATTTCTGCT